>MTQE01003428.1:26696895-26716363 GCA_014337955.1 Aspidoscelis marmoratus | reverse complement strand
TTCCACATTATCTATTCTGAGTTATTTAACACTGAAAGAAAACAGCTTGTCCTTTTGCTGATGCATTCTCTCACCCTTAAAGTGGACTGAAGCTGGATTAAATGTTATGTGTGACCACAGCCTGGGTATTTTACAAAAGCATCAATCCCACAAGCAATTAGCAGACACACTAAGTGGCTGTGTTGGTATCAATATTACAAGAAATCTGATCTCATTGCTGGATTTCTGATCTCATTGCCGGATTGTAATACTGATATTCTGGGATACCACCTTGATATCTCAGGACTATATTGAGACTGACACAGATATAATTGAGAACTATACTGAGAAATGACACTCGCAGTTCATGTGTAGTCCAAGGATAATCACAGGTTTTTACCTGTATCTACAGGCACCCTGAAACTGCAACAGCTGAAGCAGCAGGAGACGGAGGCTGTGGTCACACCTTCACTTTAATCATTCGTCAGTCCATCTTTAACACCTTTTCATTTCTTTCCATTTTGTTTGTGGACTTTCCACCTTCCATTTGGACTTTCCTACATGGAAGATCCACAAATAAAATGGACAGAAATGAAAAAGTGTGAGCAATCAAAACTGAAGAGAGACTGAAGAACAATTAAAGTGAAGGTATGACCATGGCCAAAGAGCCTTTTCACAGTTCACCTCCCAACCTAGAGAGGTGAGGTTCTTGAATGCTTTGGACATCTTCACTTACAGAAGAGGTGTAGATGCAGTCTGCAGGCCTATATTAGCCCTGCCACTAGTAGGGAGGTGCACAAATGGGTTTTTTGACATTCAATTTGTAATGAATCGAATGCTAGAAAATCTATACTTGTACGAATAGATCCCCTTCGAATGTGGTGGGATTCCATTTGATATGAACATATTTGTACGATTTTGGAAGAATATCTGATACGAACGAATATGTATTTGATATGTATCCAATACATATCCTGTACCAAATCCACTCTGAAAGCGTCAAATCCAACCTGAATCCACTTTTAATCTGCTCTCAATCCATGTCGAATGCACTCTGGATCCATTGCAGATGTGAGTGGCGCAGCTGCTTCCCACTTCCCCAGTGTAATGAATGTCCAAACTATTTGTACAAATATCTGAACTATTGGTACGAATGTCCAAAACATTCGTATTCATACAATCGTCAGTGTACGAATATAGTAACACTGGATTTGTGTGCAAGTGTCAAAATTTGTACGAAATTCATACAAATAACAAATTTTATGAATATCTGGGCACATCCCTATACATCCACACCTATACATGCAGGGCCACACACAGAGCCATTTCTAGTCTTTACTGGTAAGGTAACTACAAAATTGCCCAAAGCTGGAGTTGCAAAGACAGTGGCAAATGAGCAAAATAATAAATACAGTACTGCCTTTCTCACCCGATAACTTCCCTGCAAATCACCTTGTCGAAGAAGGACAGAGCCCGGAGAAGCAATAGACCAGTAACAGAGCTAGATTCCCTGTAGGCTAGTGACCCCAATGCTCTTTCTTGGTTCCCTTTGGCTACCCCGTATTTGGTTGCGCAGGATCTGAAGAGCTTGTACAGTTATCGTGAATTGTTTTCTACCTCTTTGAGTATCAAATGCTCTTGTTTATTTTAGCTATTTCCATTATGTGATTTTCTTATCTGTATACCTCAGAGAGTGCCTTTACAAGACTTTATAAACAGCTGCTAAGTTTATCGGCCTGTCATTTGGGTTTTCATTATGCCAGATAACAATCTCCCTCATAACTTATGAGAAGACATAATGTGATTGTTTTAAAAGACAGAAAGAAGGGGGGAGGAGGACAGAGAAAAGAAAATCGAGTCAACATTGTCCTTTACTTCATCATCTGTAACCTGAACAATGTCAGCGGAGTTACCGCTGCCTTTTATTCTCACTGAAACGCGGGCGGAAAATTATCTCTCTCATTACTTCTGTGTTCAAAGAGATCAACTCTTTTCATTTTCATTTATTTATTTATTTATTTATTTATTCTTCTTCTTCTTCTTCTTCTTTTTGTCATTCTCTCTCTGCAGTGTACCCAGCACTGGGGTTTATCTGGAATGTGGCAGTATCTAACCCCAGTGGTGCTCAGTCCTGGCTGTTCTATAGCATGCACAGATGGAATGAAAAGGAAGGATGAGAGGCAATTGTCAACACTTCTCCCTTTTGAATATGGATAGCTATTACTCATGTAATTTGACAGTTCTTGACTCTCAGCTGTATAATGGCAACAAAATGGTAAGAATTTCAGCAGCCTAACTTCTGTCTTACTTCAAGATAAGCTTATCAACTGTAGCCCGAATCCCTGTAGCTTATGAGCAGATGAAAACTCATGTCATGTTGAACTGTTACTCGGATACTTAAGTCTTGACTATTTCTATTTTTGCATTCATACATATATATTTCTTTCTTTCCTTCTTTTTTTACTCTGTGTAATTTCCTTAGCCTTTGACAGACCCGCTCAAGTATATATGCCATTGGGTGCCTGCCGAATCAGACTAGAGTGTATGCTTCAAGTAGGTACCCTGGACTGGTGGTTCCAAAGCAGGAACCAGACAATCGGGTTCCTTCTGGACAGGGTGATCACCCAGGTGAATCAGATATTTAGACTGGGTGCACCCATTGGTTCTTCCTTGCCACTACAGTTGTTCACCAGTTATTGCAATTCCTATGCTGGGATTCGCTGCCCAAATAACCAAGTTTATTCAATAAACTTGAATACTTTAAGGCGCACTATATGCTTGAAGGTCATTTGAATGTAGCAATTCATGCTAAAAACAGCTGCACAAGTCCTTTACTATAAAACCAATCTTGAAAGGTTTGCACTGGCTTCACTGTTTGTTTTAGATACATAAAGCCCTAAGCTGTGTTTAGACTCAGCTGCCTGAAGAAATGTTTCATGCCATTCAGTTCGACATACGAACTAAGAGCCTTTTTATACAGGGTCTCTTGCTTCTGAATGCTGGTGCAAAACAGGGAGGCCACACCCCCTGCTAATATGCTCCTTCCGTATTGAATTGAGTCTATATCAGACTAGGAGGTCCAAATAGGGTCCAGTGTTTGTCAAATGAAGCTGATGGGTAGGACAGTCAGATCAGACAAGGGGAAGTCTTTCTTCATCCAGAGGGTCATCAGTCTATAGAATTTGCTGCTAGAAGAGGTGGTAACAGCAACCAGCCTAGATAGTTTTAGGAAAGGGTTAGACAGGTTAATGGATGACAGGTGTATCAATGGCTACCAGAATGGATACCTAGGTACATCCTCTGGGCTGGGGAGACAGGCAGGATGCTTCTGAAGGCCATTTGCAGGGATTTGAGAGCAGGTGAAGGTTTTGCCCTTCTCTTTTGCTTGAGATGCCCATAAGCAATTGGTGGGCCACTGTGTGGGTAAGGGTGCTGGACTAGATGGGCTGTGGCCTGTTCCAGCAACTCCTAGATTTGGTTTAGTGGGGAACCCATTTCAGCAACATACTAAATAGTGCTGTTTAATGGGCCCCTCAGGGGCTCCAAGGCTAGGGACTTTAGGCCTTGCCCATAGGAGGTTGCAAAGGCTGGCCCCCAACAAACACAAAATCTTGGGGGCTGGCATGACATCTGTCCTGAAACAGCCATCCAAATATGGGCAGCCTTGTTCTTAGACACATGGCCTGGATCACATGGTAGACCAATTCAACTGATCCAATCTCGCTAGGACTGCCTCCAGACAGGGTATAAAACCTGGCATTATCCCAGGGATATATTGGGACTGCAAGAAGACCAACTCCCAAGCTGGGTTTGACATTAAAAGTGAGATCATTTACCTGTCTGGACACTTGCTCACATTACCTGCCATCTTGAGAATGGCAATCACAGATGTGTGGGGCCAACCCCACCTGCAAATGGTGGTCATGTTGCCACATGGGAAATGATCAAGCCTTTCCAGGTATGAAATATGTGGATGTTCTTGTTGTGCCATTGTGGGAGCAGCCATCCACAGTGGGAATCGCTTCCGCTTGGCCCATGCTGTTGCCCTAAATCCGTGCAACACACAATAATTCCAGAAGCTCTTTACTCTGGAATATTGCAACATAGAGCAATAAATGAAGAAAGTTTAGAGGTGGCCCAGATAAATGCAGAAATGTCCTAAGATCATCTATGGAAGATCTCGATGGTCACCCCATTGCTGATCAGAGTCTCAAGCAAAGGAGCTGATAGGGCAGTAGTAGACAGTATATTTATTTATTTTAGGGTGTGTTCCCATGGTACTAATTTGTATCTCTATTGCCCCTCCACTGAAGTGGATTAAAGAAAAGCGGGTTCAATCCGGATTTAAGCGTTCCCAAGGGGGTAAGCAAAACACGCATTTAAAATGAACGGACCGTCTCCAAGGAAGTGTGTTTTGTTTACCCGCATCTTTTTCTCCCAGCCCCTCGCTGTTTCATTGGGTGATCGGGCTGAAGGAATTTCCAGCTGCCGAAACACCTCCCCCCCAGCCAGCGATCCTGCAATCCTTTCCTTCAAAAAGACCAAAAGAAAAATTTAAAACTTCTCTGTTCGTCTCCCCTGCTTGTGAAGACTGCAGCCGGCACTCTTTACAAGATCTCCACCCAGCCAGCTCTTTTACACTTTCACTTTCGTAGAAGCAATTCATCACAATGTATCTTTGCTGTTTCTCTTTGGGATTGGAAAGAGAAACAGCAAAGAGAAAATGCCTGCCTAGATCGCTGTTTGTATAGATCGCTGGCTGGATGACAGGCAAAGGAGAGACAGAGAGAGAGAGAGATGATCTCTCCGGCTGGCAATTCCCACCTGGGAGAGAATCCCCATCCCTTTTGCCACGGAGCGATCCCATGGAAAATGTTGCACTGAAAACCCACGTCTTCCAGAAAGTACTGCTTTAAGCAGGTATTTTTTTAAAGCGGTTTTTCCCCATTAGCAGCGCTGGAAACTCAGATTAAAGCTATGCATGGGACCGCTCCGTGGCAAAAGAAGATTTTCAGCAGACTTATTATTGCATGGGAACACAGCCTTATTTATTTATTTAATTACATTTCTATCCTGCCCCGTACCCGAAGGTCTCTGGGCGGGTAACAACGGATTACAACAGATTAAAAACAGGATACAAATTAAAACTAGGTACAGATTAAAACAAGATGCACATTTAAAAACACCTTAAAATTCAACAAATTTAAACCCATGCACTCCCTAGGGCATTAATAGTGACTGTAGCGGTAACTGGGGGGAGAATAAAAACCTCAGCCGAAGGCCAAGGGGTATGTTTTTACTGCCTTCCTGAATAAATGCAGGGAAGGGGCATGGCATACCTCAAGGGGGAGAACATTCCACAGTCTGGGGGCCACCGCCAAAAAGGCTCTCTCCAGGGTGCCCACCAGCCTCACTACTGAAGGTGGCAGGACGACCAGTTGAGCCACTACCACCATTGTTAAATGAAAGGTAAACACATAGAGCTCAAAGAAACCCAAGATATATAAATCAAATAAATCTAGATGTCCAACAGCTGTGGTTGGTTGCAGGAGGCCCAGGAAGAGCAATGTGACAATGTGTCTTTACGTTTTGCTCCTTATAAACCACGGCAACCAGGCTTTGATTCAAAGTAGGCGTAAAACTGCTTCAGGCCTACCAGAACTTCCTTCAGCCCCTGCCAGGTCTCTAAAACGATTGGGGGGTGGGGGTGGGGTGTCACAAAAATCATTTAAAAGCCTGGCAAGGATTCACGGAAGTCCTGGTAGATGCAGACCTGCAATCATGGAAGGTCACACAGTAACATCGTTAATAATCTCATTCTGCTTCCTTATGTAGCAGCAGATGGCCTTACTCCATCTATGCCCCAAGGAGGAGCAGCTAGGAGTAAGGCGAAGTGAGGAAAGTGCATGCTTTGAGATTGCTAGCCATATGCAAGAGGGGTGCGACCATTTCAAAAGCCTCAAACAGCATTCAAAATAGTTTTTGCAGACTTTTGTTTTGCTTTTCTTACTTTTATTTAGTTAATATACAACATTTCAATGAGTAGCTTCTTGGCTTAATGAGATCCAGGATGGAGTTGGCAGGCAGATGGGCCTCCCCAGGGAGTGGCAGCGTCACTCCACATGGTAAGTGCAGACAGCTTATTTCTGTGAATGTGTAAACGCTGAAGGATGATTTAGGTGACTCCACATACCACAAACTTTCTAACCATAACCTGTTAGTTCTTATAATCTGCAGGGGGGGGGGGAATGTGAAAAGTTACATATAAAGCACATGAATAACTTAACCTTACTAATTCAAAGTACAAGCTCTTAACACCCTCTTAACTTCGTCTTTGGAAAAGAAATGGCTTGACAACATCAGAGTTTTTTCCTACTTTCCTCCCTCATCTCCATCTCTAATTTATGTTTTCCACCATATGGCTTTATGAGAAGTTCTAAGAAACCCCAGAGCTCAACACATTCCTGCAACATTTTGTTTGACCAACAATTTTTCTTCAGGACCTGGATCACTATAGGTTTGCCAAACACCATGGCTGCTACAGAGTAAATGAACAGGACCATTCCTTTTTATTTTGGTATATAATTTTTTCTCTCTCTCTCCAAGCTTGCTTTAAATTTGCCACAGCCCTGGTACGTAGACTACCAGTGAAAAAAATCAGTTAATAGCATCTGCAGTCAGCACACTCTTAATCTTCTACAAACCTTTCCTGAGGGGAAAACCAGCTTTATGTAAAGGTGTACAGATGCGTTTCCAGATACTCTTTTATTCTTTGTAGCTACTGCTTGTGAAATCAGGATTATCTGCCTCATAGGGTGGTTGTGAAGACAACATGCAGGGAAGGGGAAAAATGTTCACCTCCTTAAGTATTTCAGAAGAACAATGGGATGCAAATGAAAATGCCAGAGTACAGCATTATGTGCCCCCCCCCATCCACTGATCTGGTAGCCACAGATCCGTTCATCCATAGTTAACTGGACCAGCCTCCCCTGGTGCCACGGCGCCCTCCTCAGAAGCTCAACCCAGGCCTTCCAGAGGTGCACATGCAGCCAAAATGGCTGCTCCTAGTCAGGAATTGTGAGAAATCACGTGAGATTTCCAAGTGTTCCAAAGAACTGAGGTTTCCTGTATCCACAGTGGGTTTTGGAACCTAGCTCCCATGGATACGGGGGCAGGCCTGTACAGTTATCTCTTATAAAACAAGGTTTTGCTGTTCTGTGATCAGCAGGATACAACATCCCTCATATAACATTTGAGCTATCCCAGAACAAGACCATCCACACTGGGATGGCCTCTTCTGGGACAGTCACAGCATCACCCCACGCCACTCCAAAACTCATGTGACCTTTGCAGCCTGCTATGAGAGCTCCAATAGTAAAGAACAAAAAATCCTGGTTTCAGAGACCCAGAGCAGAGCCATTTTGATGGCACACGTCCAGATGGGTACCCTTACTAAACTGACAGGTTATTTCTATGAATGTGTAAATTTAGATTTTAGGTGACTACCACATACCACATTAAACTTTCTAACTATAACCCGTTAGTTGTCACCATCTGGAAAAAAAAATCTGAAGAGCATCAGCATTTGACCATTAATAAGTTGCAAGAATTATAAGAAGGTATAAATAACTTTTAAAGGGGTCTTTTCTGCACTTATCTTCTGTGAATCTAGATTAGTAGATCCTACTGATCCAGATGATGTGAAAGCCCACCAATCCAGATTACTTGGGAGGCATGGGATGGATCAGTGCCACCTGCACTGATGCTACTGATCTGCCTCACTCCTCATGCTCTCCCACAACACACGCGCTTCTGAAGGCTACAGCATTCCTGAAAAGCACCCATTGCTAGTTCCAGAACTCCTGTGATCTGGAATAAGGTCCTTTGTCAGACTGTAGACTTGATTAAATAGGTCTACAACATATATGGACTAAAGGCCTCCTTAATCCAGATCATGTAATTCTGTGCAGGGCAGATGAAGCCAAACATTAATGTGTAGATCAGAAGAGCCAGGATCTGGATTAAAGAGCTCCCTAACCCGTATCATCAATGGATGCAGAAAGGGCCAGGCTCACTCTTCCAAGACTTGAGCACCAAATACCTAAAGAAATACCTCCTCCCATACGGATCTGCCCATGAATTAAGATCTGCTATAGCACTGGCAGTGCCATCAGAACTAAAAAGATGATCCATAAGAGCGCCTTCTTTGTGGTCGCTCCCATGTTTTTTAATCGGGTGTGTCAAGTGTCAGGAATTTGGTAAAGACACAACTCTTTACCTAGGCCTTTGACTAAAGAGGAACTTCCTCCTCTTCTTTGTACTGTGCTATTTTACATTTTCATTTCTGTGTTTTAATTGCCATATCCTGCCTATCCTGAAACCACAGAGTATGGGGCAAGATATAAATGCAACAAGGAAAAAAAAGACAAATAAGTGATGATGCATAGAACAGAAGGCCAGCATGCATGGGGGGGGGGGCTGCCTTGAGACAGAAAATTCTAAAAAGTGCCTTTTCACTTGTCTTATAGTAAAAATGCAACAGATATTGAGACAGTAAGAAGCTTGCAGGCTTTTCCTGACATTCATATCATTCATTTTAAGGAAGTCATTTTGCTCTGCCTAATAACAGAGCTCGTCTAAGATTCCTCAAAGGAATCAGGCACAGAATGTAGCATAAGAACATAAGAAAACCCCACTGGATCAGACCCATGGCCCATCTAGTCCAACAGTCGGTTCTCAGAGCTGCACAGGGAGGCCCAGAGCACAACATGAGAATGCAGCTTGCTCTTGGGAGGAAAAACAGCTCTTGCTGCCATCAGGACAAATAGCCATTGATACCCCAGACTTTCATAAATTAGTCCAAAAGTACTCACACACACACACACACACACACACACACACACACACACACACACACACACACCAGGAGCCCAGAATACAGAGGGGTGCCATCTGAATGCCTCCCATGTTCCAGAACAAGGTCCTGGTCCTTCTGGCAGACCTGATTAAATCGGTCCTCCAGAGATCCAGATTAAAAGCATCTTAATCTAGATCCTGCTGCATTTAGTGTAGACAGGAGTGCGGTCTCCTTGATCTGAATTAACACGTTTATGAAGAATGTGGCCTACACAGAACCAAAGACACCCCATCAGTGGGACCTCTAGAAGCAACCAAATCCGCTCTTATTTCTGTATCCTTTTGACAATTATGCATGTAAATGCAGGAGAGTTGTGCTGTTATACTGTTATCGGTGTGAGCTATTATTCTATCTTTGTGCATTTGCGTATCATAGTGTTAAAGTATTTCAGTATTTTTAAGTCCACAGTACTTACTTATTTCAAGCCAGCATGTGTACCATATCTGGTGGAATGGTAGTGTGAAAATGTAAAAAATAATAGGGAATGTCTATGTTATCACTCTACCACAACACAGACTAGTGTGTAGATGACTGCAAGGGTATGTTGGCAGGGCAAAATCCATTAGCTAACCTTTGCTCAGTGCTTTTGAAAAGAAAAAAACCCTCTGCAGAGTATTCTTATCAATAATATATTATTATTTCCTTGTTTGAGTTCTTTTTGTTATTTCACAGGAAAGGCCCTCTTGAGATGTACACCTCATTTTCATGTGCACCCCTGGGGGACAGACGCTCTATTACTCTGAAGTTACCTTTATATTGGCAGGCAGAGGCGACAACTGGTCTAAAGGCACCAGGGAGCTCTAGAATTTAAACTTGTTAGGTGTTTTGCTTAATACAGCTGAGCTGGAATTTATGCTGGTATTGAAGTTTTCAGAGCTAGGCTATGCTCTCTGGAATGAAATTTCACACTAATGAGCCTTGAAAAAAAAGAAAAAGAAGTGGCAGTAATGTCTGTTAGCAGATTTCAAAGAACATTCAATTGTATCATTGGCTCCATACAAACAGGAAGACACCGGATATGCAACCAGACAGCACCCTCTACTGGATAAAAATGCATACTCAAAATACAGCTCTGAAATGTCAAAATACTGCTTTGTGTACTGGGAAGAACATGAACAGGTAACCTACGAAGCCAAGATACCACCAGTGGTGGAAGGTGCCTGGAAGCACTCTCCTCTGCCACTTTTCAAGGCCTGGCTTCTTTGGGGTCAGAAAATCTAGTCCTGTATACACATCACATTTTATACTTTTGAAGGTACTGCTTTCAGACCTCCAAGGTATGGATAAATTAATGGAGCTTTATTGCTCCCTCAAAAAATAAAAAATAAAAAAATGGGGTGTAAGTCATCACTTTGAAAAAACAAAACAAAAATGTCAACAGGATTTCAAGGTTTTTTTCCTAACCGCACCAGCCAGTTTGGTCTAGTGGTTAGGGAGGCAGACTGTTATCTGGGAACACCGGGTTTGATTCCGCCCTCCCCCATGAAGCCATCTGGGTGACCTTGGGCTAGTCGCAGCTCTCTTCTGAGCTCTCACAGCCCCACCAACATCACAGGATGTTCTGTTGTGGGGAGAACAGAAAGCTTTGTCAGCCACTTTGAGTCCCCTTAAATGGGTGATAAAAGTGGGGTAGAAAAACCAACTCTTCTTCCTAGCCATAGTGTTTTCTCAAGTTCTTTAAGGTGGCCTGAACCAGTTCCTGGTTCCTAGGGATCACCCCCAAAATTCTCTTCTGACTTTTCTCCATAGTGTTCTCCATCCCCAACCCAATCTGTCTGGTATTTTGATAGTCTCAGCACTAAAACTGTTTCTACTCCTTTGTCCAGTCCTACTTCTAGGGCGTGATCATGCAGAAGGTTATTGGGGACAGTCCTTTCCCAGCTTGGCAGAAGAAGCGTTTCCCTCTCCCTCTTCAACCAATGCCTGACCTTTGGGGCATTCTAGAGATAAACAGTGGCTTCATCCCTTATGTCCTCCTTGTTCTGCCTCTTTCCCCTTTTTTGTTTTTTATTTTACAATGAAGATTGCTTGTGGACATTCACAGTAGTGGCAGCCAACCCTGCCTTTCCCCTTGCCCCATGCCATCTCCACCTTTCATTTTTTTTTATTTAAAAATAGAGAGAGAGAGACTGTCTGCAGTAAGCTCCTCAAACACCTACTTGTTTAGAGGGAAGAAAATTAGCCATAAAGGTATGTAGGTTCGGCTGAATTACACTGATGGTTCTGAAGGGGAAATCCACTGGGATGAAAATACCAAACAACCTTCATTGCTCTGCTTTGAATTTTAGAATAAATGAATATTCTTGGATGAAATTCCAGTGCTTCTAATGGACTGTGGAACCACCCAAGGCCCTTTCTGCACTGAGCCGTATTCCAGATTATATCCGGGAATAGGGACCTACTGTCCACATGCCAGTGCAGGCTATGACAGGCCATACCCAGAGCCTGCTGTAGCCTGCACCAACATGAGGATGGCAGGTTCCTATTCTAGGATATAATCCAGAATAAAACCTAGCGCAGAAAGAGCCAAGGCGTTGTGCACACATGCAGAGAGAGGCATATATGTGCAGCCAGATGGGCCTCTTCTTTGAGTCCCAGATCTGCATAACTGCAGAGGTTCAAAAAAGATGCTGGTCTCATCCAGATGCTGTGTCCTTGCTTTCACCTCTTTGTTGCTGCTCCTGCCACTTTGCCCAGTGGCCACGGAGCTGGGCAGCTGGACAGCCCGGGGGAAAGTGGTAGCCCATATTTGCTGCCTGGTGATCAGTTGATCCACATGGCAAGAAGACTCAAGGCTCAGTCACTCGGTCACATCTGCACACATGCAGAGAGAGGCGCTGTGCCAAACCATTTCATCAGATGGTAAGTGGAATCTATGGCAGCTAAGTAAATACAGTGTTGGATCTTCCAGCACTGTTTTTACTATGACTTCAGCAGCTAACTGACTACAACAGCCCCAGCATAACACTGGGGCTGTCTGGCTGCCCAGCTGTGATGCTGGCATCTTGCCATGATTTTTTTGCAGTGACTGCAAAGTCCCTTAGTTTACAGCTGAACAGATCTGAGTGTCCCTCCCCTCCTGGTTATCTGCAAATGCAGTGTGCTACTGCTGCAATCCATCCTGGTACAGGTGAGACTTGCCTTCTCCCTAGCAAAGCAAGCAAGCAAGAGGAAATTGTGGCTAAAGGCAAGGGGTGAAGGATTCCCCAATGGAAGAAGAAGTTTCAGCATAGAAAAGGGAACTTAATTAAGAATAGCTAGTCTATGTTAAAAGGGAATTTTGTTCATCTTGAGTTCATCCAAGAGGGGACTTGTTTACTGGAAAGGTTCACCTGAAACCAGGGGCCTTTATGCACTTGGCCACATAGTTTGTGTGCTATATGTTCCCATTCAGAGCATCTGCAAATGAAGGGGTCGTTTCCAGCTCAGGAACGGCTCCTTCCATGCAGGAGCATACTACAAACAAATTATGAGTGGAACACGATTTTGGGCTCCACATGTTGACTTACTTTGACCAGGGATGGCATTTCCCGTCTCTGGTAAAACCCATCCACAACTCTATGGTGCTGGGTGGGTCATCTGAGGTGCTGCACAGTGTGTCACCATTGTCCTGGTGACAACACCAATGCATGTGCAGGACTGCCAATCTCCAAGACAAACATGGTGGGACTCGGACACATCTGCACGACAGGTAAGTCTGCAGAGGCATGGGTGGGGAAGGAATGGTATGGACTAGCACTTGCAAATGCAAGCGCTAGTACACACCAGGGGAAGTTCACCATTTCCATCTCTTGGACAGGGCAGGAAGTGCAAATTTCCCCTAGCTCCTTCCCCATGTTGGGAGTATGTTATTGAATTAGTTTTCTGTTTCCCATTGTAACACTAGTTGCCTGTTTTGACCACAGGAGATGGATTTAATGGCCCATCAATTTGATAGAATGGGACCTACCTTGTTACAAAGAAAAGGAGCAAAACAGAGGGCCTTTCTACATGTACTCTTAATCTGCATTAAGTATCCATGTAGAACACTTCTAAGCCACATAGATCCCATATTAATGTGGATCTATGAGACCATGCCTTTTGCTGATCTGCTTTATCTGCCCAACACAGAACAAGATCCAAATTGAGGCCCTTAATCCAGATATGCTGTAGATCCCCATAATTATGTCTACATCTGGATCAAGGGCCTTATTCTGGATCACGGAAGGTGTCCATAAGACATGCCTCTATGATCCAGAATTACTGGGGGGTGAATGTCAGTGGTGCACTACAGCGCATCACAAAAAACCACTCCCCAGATTTCTATCAGGAACTACAGTGGGGGGCACGGTGGGGTGTGAAACTCACACAAGCTTTGCAGTATAGGGAGGTGTGCATTGGGTCATTGCCATCAGTGCAGACAGCACTGATCTGGCCAATGCCTTCAAATATCCTGTATCAGTGGGTTCCACATAATCCAGAATCATGGGACCCACTGATTTGGATTACCACTACAGTTAGTGCAGAAAAGGCCAGAGAAAATCTTGCACTAGCTTGGGGCTTCTGTTTCATTTCTCCCTCTACTGCAACCTGACAGAATGACAGCTTGCACATGGCAATTGTGTTTCAATGATACGAAATTTTGATTTGCAGTTTTTAATTTCCGATACCTTTTTCACACACATCATCCCATGTTGCACCAGCATTAGCTCCAAGTCTTAATAAGCAAGAAACATATGCAAGTGAGCGGCACATCAATTCCCTCCCGCCTTTCTTTTTCTCCCACAGATTTCTTCAAATTTTCTTTCAGAGGCGTAGCATACAAAATCTGTTGCTGGGAAAGTTAAATCACGACATCTTGCCAAATCCAGAATGATATAGCCTACCTATGTCCTGGGATTTTATGAAAAATGGTAAGATTTGTGAAGGGAAACGTTCACAGAACATTATTCTCTGTGAGCTTTGGCGTGTACGAGTTAATAAATTCTCCTTGGCTCAGCCCTTAGGAATTCGGTTCTGTCTAAAATTTCAGTTTTGTTTTCCACCTTCTTTCCCTGGTGAAGCTTGAACTTGGAAATAGCATCACTCAGTGGCTCGTTAGTTTGATAAACTGGTATAAGTGACTCAAGCTAGAATGGGTACCTCTAGCACAGAAGCATTTATAGGTCTCTAGGGAAGCCTACAAAACACCAGACAGCCCTTGGGTACTGAATCACAGGAAAGTACTCTGAAATCTTTAATGTTTACATGTATATAAATGTGTGTTTGCATTTTTCTGCCTATCTGTCTGCATGCATAGACACACACACACACACACACTCGTGCGTCTACTGGCATTAAAGAATCAGACAATTTGGCTGTGATTCAGTGCCCAAAGATTTCCTGGTATTTTGCAGAATTCCCTTGCTTTTTGTCCTTATGTATATATATTTGCTGTGAAAATGTCATCACTAAAATATGGAATAGGTTTCTCCCACTTGGTTTCTATTACTAGTAAAGCATTCAAAAGCTTCTGGAATAGAATTACCCATCGAATGCAAAACTCCACTGGGCATTCAAAGAGTCCCTCTGCTGGTGTTGCTTTCCATTTTCAATCCAGCATTACAATAAAAATGAGTAAATATTAATCCGGAGCTGTCCAATTTTTTGAGGCTACCATACATTTGCTGGTTATCTTCGTGTTCTCAGCAGCATTTCACCTTGAAGCTTTTATTTATATAAACATGTGTTGGTATAAATTTTGGAAGATAACTAGTTTGGTGTGGGTTTTTTTTCCCTTTACTTCCCGTACATGACATACTTATTATTGAAATTTCACCTTACTGATGGAATAAATTGTATGTTTATAAGGCTGTCAAGTAGTTCCTTGGGGCAGATTCAAGGTGAAGTGGAGGCAGGCAAAAAAAAAACTAAAAGGAGAAGACAGGCAACAGCTCACCTCACACACACACACACACACACAAATGGCCAGTTATGGATTGCAAGGAATCAAAAGCCCAGGCAATGGGAGAAACAAGTTCAATGCAAGGGTGAGCAAACTTCAGGCTCACAAGTTTTATTTTGCAAAATGGATTAAGATTAAGACTTCTGGCATTAGTTGATCTCTGGTTTGTCTTCAGTTTTCTATTTTCAGTGGTTCCAGTTACATATTCTGTTTATACTATGCTTTTTTATTTCATTATCTGCAGTTCCTGCAGGAAATGTTATGTCTTCATCTGGGCTCAAGAGCAATAACTGACCTGGCATTCCCAAATCCTATGCTTTGTGTTCATAGCCCAGAGCATTCTCTGTCACTGAGCTGTAGTGGAACAGGGGTGATAAATAAGCATAAATGTAACCTGGTTCACAAACACAAAGTGATCAGTGCTCTACCACACCGTGTAGCTCAGAACTTGAGTCCACTTATTTTAGATGTTCAGAGGGTGGGTGGGGACATTTGTGGGTGGCTTCTTTGAACTAGAAGCAACTGACCCCAAAATTTAAACCCAGAAACAATTGGAGTGGCACTGTGGCTGTGGTCACAACTTCCTGAAATAGCTCATCTTATTAATAAGCTGGACTCAAAACTCACTAACTCCAACTACACACGGTACCTGATCATCCTTCTTCAGATCATCTTCAGTTTGGGTTGCTATGCTCACACCTTTCTGTTCCTGTCCTGAGACTCCCTTATGAGACTTTTTTAGATCTCCACCCCTCTCCACCGTCACAACACCCCCTGTGGTCTGATAGGACAAACGTTCTGTAACTCAACAGGATGTAATAATACGCTGGGCAAAAGGGAAGGCAAATTCATGCAGTATCCACCCACTTTAACATGGTTCAGCCTCCTTTAGTCCTCTTCCCTGATCATACCCCAAAAATGAAAACAGGTTAATACTTTATAACATCTTGAGACCTATAAAAATCAGAACTTATGAAAGTAAGCTTGAAGGGAGGAAAGTACACAAATAAACACATAGGACTAAAAAGGTATGAGTGGTGGAGGGCCAAAGACAGACTGAAGAAGGAGAGCCATCTGTTCTGACTCCTTATATCACTCCACTGTAGTTCTCATGCCTTCTGCCCCTCCAGCTCCAATGGGCACAAACCATAGTTCACTCCCATGAAATGTTTTCATTTAAGCAGTATAATTTCAGCCTTGTTAACTGGTGACACAATTAGGATTTAGAAATCCTTGATCTCCTTCACAATTATTCAAATCATGTCTACATCTGATTGTGCTCAGCATTTACTTATTTAAGGAAGCAAAATAAAATAGGAGAAATGTAGTTCAAGAACAGAAGATGAACAGCATGAAAACAAAAGCTGAAAAGTCCACAAACAGCATCAAGTGCACATTATGTAAAGAAAAAGATAAAAACATAAGAGGAGCCCTGCCACAGCCCATCTAATCCAGCATCCCGTCCCACACAGTAGCCCACCAATTGCTCAATTGGGCAAAACCTTCACCTTCTCTACAATCGCAGCAAATGGCTTTCGGGCACAACCTGCCTGTTTCCCCAATCTAGAGGCAGTATCTAGGCATCCATTCTAGTAGCCATAGATATACCTGTCATCCATGAACTTGTCTAATCCTTTCTTAAAGCTATCTAGGCTGGTTGATGTTATCACCTCTTCTGCCAGCAAACTGCATAGATAATGACTCTCCTATCCATCAGCTTCATCGATTACCTTCTGCAGGAAGATCACACAGGCCCCCTTAGCACTGGCCCTTACTCTGGATTATTTCCCAGAATAGGGGTCTGCTGTTCACACTAGCAGGCAGTCGCCAGGCCCCTATCCTGGGATATAATCCAGAGTAAGGGCCAGGGAGAAAGGGCCACAATCTGAGCTAAAGCAACACCATGATCAAGTCTTAGCAATGTAAAGCTTACAGATCAGCTGGTAGGAATGTAAACTGGGAAGAATTGTCCAAAAAAAGGTGAGGCTAAAATATTATGGGATTTTAACATTCAAACAGATGAATGGTTTGATCACAGGATGACTTTACACCTTCACTTCCCCAGGAAAACCTCCTGAGGAAACATTTTGGGACATCCACATTTTGGGACATAGTATCGGATCTATAGTAGCCACAGGAAAAAAAAATTCTTAAGAACTATTTGAAAAGTATCACAATATCTAAAATAACAATTTCATGGTTGCAGAAAGAAAGACCCTTTTTGCCCTTCTCAGTCGGAATGGTCTTGCACATTTTGGGATGCTCTATTTGCACACCGCTGCTCTGCCTCCATCCCACAGTGGCCCAGAGTGTGTGAGGCGATCCCAGTCCTCAGTAGCTATGGTACAGTAAAAACTGCTTCACAGCTTCACCGGGAGTGTCTATTACGCTCCCAGTATGCTCCCAGGTGCAAACTCTGTGTGGAGACAAGACAGCATGGTTGCAGTTACGCAGTCATGCTCCATGTTGCAATCACCACAGAAGTGACCCTACACATGCCAGAAGTTGCTGTGTCTATTGCTATGGTGATGCAGACGGTCTGAGATGGAACATCTGTACTGCAAGGGCCACTATGCAAGTTGCGGATGGTGCTGGCACTCACAGTGAGAACACCAGCCACCATTCCTAAACTTAACTTCAGTAGGATGGTATCCCACTGAAGATAAGTGTGAAAATGCCAAAACTGTACAGAACTAGCCTCGTTCTTCTAAGGTGCCAAGACCTAACAAACTGTCCAACCAACACAATGAAAGGCAGGCACTGCTGGGCCAGGTCAAACTAGAAACATCTAGGCCAGCATGTCATTACAACAGGAGCTAAGCAGATATTTACAGAAGTTCAGAAGCAGGCATCGTGCTGGCATCCTAGCAAAGCTGTTTCAGTGCTGGCCAAAGGAATTGGGTGACCTCTTTGCATTTTAAGGATGACACCCAGAGGAAACTAAACAACAAAGGCCTGGGAGAACAGATGTGTTTTAACCAGGGGTCTTTTCACACTTTGCTGCATTCTGGGATATTTCTCATGATAGGGGTCTGTTGGCTGCACGGTGACGCAGATTCTGGCAGACCTCACCTGGGGCCTGCTGTAGCCTGTACTAACATATGGGAAGGTGTGAACAGGCCCCAGGGGCTGAAAACCATATTGAGCAGGTGCCTAATGAACCTCCAGAGGCAGGCTGTTCCAGAGTCGGGGGTGGGGGGTGGGTACTACAGAAAAGGCCCCTTAATGTAACTTAGGGATTATGTTTTAAAATAACCATCATTGTGGTGAGCTGCCTGAAATTCATCCCTCCCATTCTAGTCCTGAAATGGGGTTATAAGACAGATCAACTGAGAGGAAGCTGGATAGCTGCAGGAATGCAGATACGTGTAGTTGTACATATTTGCATGTGCATTTGAAGTGTTTATCTGTATGCATATGGAATGCAGAGTTGGTCCCTTCCATCACCAATGTTCTGCACCATCCACCACTGCTACACAACTTCCAGACAGATTCCATCCTTGCTATTACAAGAATTTAACATTCCTTCTATATACCATTCAGATAAGAACCCACAGAAAAAAAAGAGTTCCTTTCTGATAAGAGAGCTATCCTTAATTCTCTGGGAACCAAACCCTGTATGATGCAATTTTATCACTCAGATATTATGATGACATTGTTACAGTCCACAAACTTCCGAGAACCATAGACAAATATGTTTTATGAACTGCAATTGTAACAATAAAAAGAACTATCGACTAAGAATCCAAAGGAATAACACTTTTTCTCTTTGAGTGAGGGCGATCCCCTGTTGTCATTTTGCTATGGGTTATCACTCTGAATAATAGGTTTTCATACTATTATTTTAATGTTCGTGTAGTGGTAAGAAATGTCTCCGAGTAGGCTGTGATTCTTTAATGTGGCACAGCGCAATTATATTGAAAATATTGTATAAATTGCAACATGTATTAAATGTCAAAATACTACTCTGAATTATGAATTGAAATGACATTATTTAAAAACATGTGAGAAAGCATCTTCATAATTACATGTTATCAACACAGAGGCAGATTAGCTATTCTTTTAACATAATTAATTTTATGCACAATGCATTTGTTTGCAGTATTTGTCATTATTCATCAATATAATTACGAATTACTGAGAACAGTTTTCTGGAATCTTTAAGTTATTTTAATTGCCTGTTGATTTCTCCCCACATCCATCCTTCAATTTTCTTCTTGAGATAAAGCACTGTGTCCTAATCCTAACTCTAGTTAGGTTTATATGTAGATTTCCCTCAATTTCATGACATCAGCTTCTATCCCTCTTTCTCTCTGACATATATAAAGCAGAATCTTATTTTTAATCTGTTGTTTTAACACTTGTTACCTGCCCAGAGATCTTCAAGTATGGGGCGGTATAGAAATGTAAATCAATAAATAAAATAAAATATAGTTTGTACACACCAGTGAAGCCAAATAACACCATGTCCTTATATTTTCCAGTTTCATTCCCATGAACTTAATTGTTTTTAAATTAATTTTGAAAATACCTACCCTACCATATTTTCCATCCCAGGATGTTTTTATTTTAAAATGTTTATATCCCGCCCCATATCCTAATGTGAGGAATATTTTCATAGTGTGTTTGCCAAGAGACATGATATATTT
>MTQE01003428.1:26633851-26696269 GCA_014337955.1 Aspidoscelis marmoratus | reverse complement strand
GATAGAGCGGCAACTTGTTTTCATAGTGGTCTGGAATTTTCCTAACACTAAGATTATAATAAAACACTCATATACAACCAAGACATTAAATACATACCCTGTTAAAACAGCATGAAACAGAATAGTAAGTTAAAAGCTAAAGTAAAATTAAAATAGTGCTCAGAACGAATATAACATCACTTTCAGTTTCATGTACAACTAGATCGGCAGTCAAATCTTACACGGTGGGTGTTTTTCCACGGTCACTAAAAGTACCACACCAGCATGCAAAAGGGAAGCTTTTGGGACCCTTTACTGACCCGGCCCACAGGTAAGTGCAGAAAGGGCCGGGTCAATCAAATCAATCAGTCCCAGAAGATATATATGGCCCAGACATCAGCACATTCTTTCCACTTATCTTCCCTAATACGGCTAACATATGCAAGTCTGAAGGCCTGTATTACTGCACCCAAGATGCAGAAGCCTGAAAGAACCTGCCAGCAATCACCGCTGACACTGTTTCAGTGCTGGAAGGCATAAATCAGTGCACATTTGTAATCCTCTTCACCCTTAACCTGTCTAAAAAGAAATCCTGCACTGCTACAGGCAGTGAACATGTCCTATGCAAGTGAACTTGGCACAGTAGTGACACATATCAATCACAGGAGGGGAACAAAGAGAAAGGCAGACAGGGCATCAAGAAGTCAAGTTTTATCAAAGAGTTCTTGACAAGATTTTTGAACGTCGGGCAGTGGGTAGCCCATGCTTGAGGATATAAAGTGGTTGCTAAAGGGCGGGGTGGGGGTGAAGAGCTCCAAAAGATCTCCAGACTGGGAGACTGGGCAACAAAATGGCAAATGCTGTTGAAGGTGCACCTCAGATGTCCACAGAAGGGAAAGAAGAAACATTCACAGGAAGCAGAATGAGTCTGGAGCCTCCTTTTGCCTTGAGCCTGAAGCCAAAGAGGAAGATCAGCATGAAAGGTGGTGGAAAAGCGATAAGCAGAACTGGAAGGAGCAGCAGCAGCAGCAGCATGGCATGGGCTAAAGGAGCACCCAAAAGGTTAGATTCTCAGCTCGCCATCTTGAGAGCACGAACAGTCTACAAACTTTCACAGCCATCAGGTGTTAGGATGGGATTGTGAGGAATATTTTCAAAGATAGTGTGTTTGCCAAGAGACATGATATATTTTCAAGGACAGTGTGTTTGCCAAGAAACATGATGTCTTCAAAGAGTAACTGGTCTAAACCAGTCAGCTATGGACTTAGTTCTTACTGCACATGTCAGAGAAATCTAATATGTATGTCTTTTTCTATATAGGCATTACGGGAATATTATAATCACCGGCCGTGGTTTCAGGGTATAAATTGTGTTCTGGAATGTGGGAGGTTCGAAGTTTGTCTTGATGGGGATAGAAAGCGAACTTCCTATGCTGCAGCATACAAAAAATTAAAAGGAATCTTTTTCTCTCTGACCCATCTGCTTATTAAGAAACTAATATGAATAGCATTTGCTGAGAGAGGCAACTTGTTTTCATAGTGGTCTGGAATTTTCCTAACAGGATGCGGGAGAGGAAGAGGAAGAACATTTTCACACCCTCAAAGAAGTGAAGATGGGATAGATCCGGTGTCCTCAGTTTGGGATGCCAGATCTATCCCCACCCTTGCCAGCACTTCCCTAAACACCGTTATGATGCAAATTGCCTCCATTATGGAGGCAATCACAGAGCCATAGCAATGGCGCCAATGTCCTGTGCCTCCGAATTGTGTTCAGATTAAAAAGGCCTGACTTTCCTCAGACCTGTCCTTTTATCTCTCTCTCCAAGGAATTTCTGCTCCCTCACTGGTCAATTCCTTGGGCTGATTTCACTCTCCCCACTGGATGGTACAGGCCACGCCTCCATCCAATCTAACAACTTTCCCTTACTGAAAGCTGTCAACTAACTAATCTGCTAACTTGTCCCAGGGTTATCACACTCACCCATGCTGTGATCGGACCTCCAATCTCCAGGAATGGTTATCTATCGTAAAATTACAAGAGGGACGTTCGATCACAGGTTGGCCTGTGCTCGAACACACCCCTCTCGCAACAGCATCCAAGTGGCGAATCACAGTAGAAAGGAGGTGGAATTTCTGGCTTCGGATGCATTGGCGCCGGCTGGTAAACCAGAGGACCATTCGCACTTCTGGCCAGTAATGGACACTTTGGGGAAGCTCTCCTCCCAGCAAATGTGAATGGTCTACCTTTACCTGAAGTTTACCAGCCTTAGATCACAGAAGCCTAATCAGCTAAGTGCAGAAAGGCCTCTCCTCTGTCAGGAAAAGGTGCAAATGGAGCTGTGCTGGAAGTCAGGCAGGATAGATGTAGAGCAATTTAAACTTCTCTACCCCTACATGCACAGGAAGAACTCCTGCATGTGTGGAGCTATGGCTAGTTAAGAACATAAGAGGAGCCTGCTGGATCAGGCCACAGCCCATCTAGTCCAGCATTCTGTTGCACACAGCGGCCCACCAATTGCCCATGGCCATCTCAAGCAGAGACAAAGGGCATATCCCCATGGGGCTGCCCTTACCCCGGGGTGGATTCGGGGCAGCCTAAATGTGAATCTTAATTCGGATTAAGGAGTCCCCATGGTAATGGAGGACAGGGCAGGTTCAAGTCGAACCTGCCCGTCCCCATAAAACCCGCGGCAAATCTCTGCATTGGGAAGCCATTGTTTTCTCCACCACCACCCCCTGCTGGGATCGTGATTTTGCTCCCTTTCCCAGGCAAGCCGCTTGCTTGCCTTGAAAGGGGAGTAAAAGCAAGGGATTAAGGGGTGTGCAGAGGCTTGAATTTTCCCTCTTTTCCGAGGAGGTAACCTTATTGCCCCCCTGGAAGAGAGAAATTTCAAGCCTCTACACCCCCTCGTTCCAAATGCTGACGGAAAGAGGCTTTTGGCTTTACTGCCAAATTACCTTTGGCAGTAAAGCCAAAAGCTTCTGTCAGCAATCATAAACAGGGGTTGCAGGGGCTTGACATTTCTCTCTTTCCCAGGGGGGGGCAATAAGGTTACCTCCCTGGGAAAGAGAGAAATTTCAGGCCCCTGCAACCCCTGTTTAAGATTGCTGACAGACTGCTTCAGCAGTAAAGCCAAAAGCCTCTTTCCAAGGCTGGAGGTAACAGGCAACTAATTCAATGGAATGAGGTGTATATTAATTAGCTCCTTGCCAGAAGACTGACTCATCAGAGCTCACAATAAGGAAATTAGCTGCCTGTTACTTCTGAGCTTTGGAAAGAGGTGCATATTAATTAGCTCCTTGCTCACATTTCTCTTTTAATTATTAGTGGAGCTCTGCTTGTGTGCATGAGAGCTGCTATAACTCCCTGACAGTTGCTCAGCTGATTGCAGAGTAGCTGTCAGGTGAGTGTCTGTGGTAAATCAACCCCTTACCTGAGTGATTAAGAGCTCAGGTAAGGGGGGACAGTTGCAATACCAGCATTAGCGGTGGGGACAATGAAACCCCGCCGGCTACTGCTGCGATCGTAATCTGGGAGTGTCCCCATGCCCCCTTCATAACCCGCTCTTGCCCCATAATTCGGGGCGGGAACAGTTATAAAGGGGTGTTTTTTTTGTTTCGATTTAAAGGATTATGTCCCTCATGTAGCCCAAATTAGGGCTTCGCATGGGTACCCTTGCAAGGCAAAGTATTTTTCGCCTCACAATATCCTTGCCATGGGGATGAGCACAAAGGCAAACCTTTTCTTGCTTTCAAATCCCAGCAAATGGTCTTAGAAGCTTGTCCCTCCCTCCCCCCTCCCGGCAGCCTGAAAGATGTACTTAGCATCCATTCTAGTAGCCATTGATACATCTGTTGTCCATAAACTTATCTAACCCTTCCCTAAAGCCATCTAGGCTGGTAGCTGTTACCACCTCTTTTGGTAGCAAATTCCATAAACTGATGACCCTCTGGGTGAAGAAATACTTCCCCTTGTCAGATCTGACTCTCCTACCCATCAGTTTCATAGAGTGTCCCCTGGTTCTAGTGTTGTATGATAGAGAAAAGAAATTTTCTCTGTCCACCTTTTCTATATCATGCATGATTTTATATACTTCAATCAGGGCCCCTCTTAAACACTGTCTTTCCAGACTGAAGAGGCCTAGACGTTGCAGCCTGGTTTCGTAAGGGAGATGTTCCAGAACCTTAATCATTCTGGTTGCCCTTTTCTGCACCTTTTCCAGTTCCACAATATCCTTTTTGAGGTGTGGTGACCAGAATTATACACAATATTCCAAATGTGGCCTCAGCATAGACTTATAAGCAAAATGACACTTGCTGTCTTATTTTCTATTCCCTTCCTAGCATCACAGCTAATTCATGCTCAGATGTCCCTTCCACAAGCACCACCAAAGCTTTTAGATCCATCCCAGAACAAAGCTGCTTATTACATCCACATTGCTGCATGTGCTGTTTGTTCAAGTGCCACTCCTACAGCTTTTGGTGCACGTCTACACCTAACGTTTTAAACCAGTTTCGGTCCCTTCCAGAGTAAGAGAACACATCAGTAAAACGATTTATTCTTTCTTTCCTCCTTTCTTAACTCAAAGGTGGGTTTCAGCTTGTTGTCACTTTGCTGATGTGCTCTCTCATTCTGAAAGTGGACTGAACCTGGATTCAAATATAAGTGTAAAAGAGGAGTTGGCTTTTCTAGCCTGCTTTTCTCACCCATTTAAGGGGACTCAAAGCTGATGAAAAAGCTTTCTGTTCTTCTCCCCACAAAAGGCACCCTGTGAGGTAGGTGGGCTGTGAGAGCTCCAAAGAGAGCTGTGACTAGCCGAAGGTTACCCAGCTGGCTTCATGGAGAAGTGCGCAATTGAACCCAGTATTCCCAGATAAGAGTACGGTTCCCTATGTAGATGGGCCTTTAGCAACCAGAGTAATGGGAAATGTTCCATCCTTCAACACATTTCCCAATTGCCAAACTAGTAGGAGTGGTGGGGAAGAAAAAAACAGGTAAAACAGGATAAAGGACAGGCAGAGAAGAAGAGTTGGCTTTTCTACCCCACTTTTCTCAACCATTTAAGAGGACTCAAAGCGGCTGACAAAGCTTTCTGTTCTCCCCTCAACAGAACACCCTGTGAGGTAGGTGGGGCTGTGAGAGCTCAGAAGTGCGCTGTGACTAGCCCAAGGTCACCCAGCTGGCTTCCTGGCCGAGGGTGGAATCAAACCTCATATTCCCAGATAAAAGCCCAGCTCAGCAAACTAGCAGATGGATCAGAAAGGCAAAACACACATATACATAACTCTTATTGATTAGTCCATTTGACCATATCAAAATACAAAGGAATAATAACACACAACATAATGCACTACACAAAAACTTAAAATCTAATAAAAATCTGCACAGGTCTTCATTGCCTTCAGGATAAAAAGAGCAACCTTTAAAATGGCCTGCCTGTCCGAGCCCCTGAACAGTATGTGGGCTTGGACAGGCAGTCCAAAGGTTATAGTTAGCTAAAAGAGGGGCTATGTAATAGCTCCTTATTTTCTCATATAGTCGGTAGTTTAGAAATAGACGTGCTAGGTCTCCAACAGTATTTTCTCCACAGACACAGATTCTCCTGTCTGAGGGTGTGATGCCCAAGGTCGGCTGCCACCAATTGCAAGGTCCAGCTGGGCATCAGTTTCTCTCTGGCCAGCCTCTTGAGGCTAGCCTTCCATTGGGTTTAATGTAGGGCGAAATAAATATGATTCTTATGTTTCTTCTTGGGGATATAGTATAGTGTGTGTAGATGGCCAGTATGTTTCAATGGAGTTAACATGCACTTTTCTCTCTAACCGATCTTCCAATCTTCTAAGGCAAATTTTGCTTTAGAACTTCATAAGATCCTACAAAGCCAACTTTTTGATAAGATTTATCAATGATTTGCAAACTCTGCAAACTAGGTTTCCCTTTCCCTACTCTTTGGCACGCATCACACGTTTTGCAGTGTTGCTGCACCTCCTTCCCAATACCTGGCCAATAAAATCATTGCAACAATCTACATTTAGTTTTCTTTAGACCCAGGCGACCTCCCATTTTGGACGAACATGTGAAGCGTATTAATGCCTAGGGGCATCACATAGGGTAACCCCTGATAACAGCCCAGTTTGGCCATAATGTCGTATTTGGTGTAGTGGTTAGCAAGCCAGACTCTTATCTGGCAATAATGGGTTCAACCCCTCCCTCCTCCATGAAGCCGGCTGGGTGACCTTGGGCTAGTCACAGCTCTCTTCTGTGCTCTCACAGCCCCATCTACCTCACAGGGTGTCTGTTGTGGGGAGAAGAATAAAAGCTTTGTCAGCTGCTATGAGTCCCCTTAAATGGGTGAGAAAAGTGGGGTAGAAAAGCCAATTCTTCTTCCTTCCTCTTCTTGCTCTGGTAAATAGCCTACGCAGATGGAATGGCGTTGGGAAATGGTGATAAGACTCTGTGTTAACCTGGCTTTCGTACCTGGCCAGGTAAGGTGTGGCTGTGGCCTGGGAGATGGCAGCAAGGTCCCTTTGGGCTAGAAACGCTTGGGCTCCAGTCAGCTGCCACCCAGCTGGTGGTGCAAGGCAATCGTCTCTCGGGGAGGGGGGGGAGGCCTGCAGGAAAGGAAAGGTCGCATAGCTAAGGACCCAGCACATCAAGCTTCAAGGGGCGCATCACCTGGGATTTATTTTTTTGCTTTTGGGCAAAGAGAAAGGGTGACTCCCGCTGCAATAACTTCACTGCTGCTACAGAGCATGCTCAGCCCGTCCACATCCGTCTCCTTCCGCCCGCCTTTTAGGCTGCAATGGGGGGAGGGGAAAGGCTATTCTATTGCCTGGGCCCCTTTCGCTCCCCCTCCCCACACCTCCCGCTCTGTGAGGGTTTGCAAAAAAAAAAAAAAAAAAGGCAGCTCCTGCAAGCTCACGGACTAGGCGCGAGGATGAACCCGAGCCCGGGCGGGCAACCCTTCTCCACCAGCCCAGTGCAGTGTAAGTGGCGGGGCGGATGGTTTTTTATATCCGCGCTCCCGGGCTCCGCGTGGAGAGAAGCCGCGCAGAAACTGAGCTCGGCCCGGCCCCGAAACCTGAGTAGCGGAAGAAGCAGCGGAGCTTCTCCCGGCCGCCAACCCGGCGGCCCGGGAATCTGGTTGCAATCCGCGAAGCCTAAAAGTGTGGGGCCCGGGAACCTGGCTGCGGAAGAGGAACCAGTCGGCAGTCGCAGCCGCCGCGAGCTGGGGGAGGGAGGGAGGAGACGCAGACGGGGCGGGCAGGGCGGCTGTCGGCCCGGGGGGGGGGAGGTTCGGGAAGGTGGCGGCGGCGGTTGGCGACAAGGGAGGGGGCCGGGCGGGCGGGCGAAGAAGTAGAACTGGCCAAGATGGGGCCGCAGATTAGAGGCTCAAGCAGGGAGTTCAAGTTGCCACAGATTTATTTTCGTTTGTCTTTCTTCACACCAGCGCATGCGCCTCCTCCCTTAAGCGCATAAGAGGAGCTCTGCTTGACCAGGCCGCAACCCATCCAGTCCAGCACACGGTGCCCCACCAAATGCTCATGGGCATCTCAAGTAGAGACAAGGGCAAACCTTCTCCTGCTCTTGAATCCCAGCAAATGGCCTTAGAAGCGTCCTGCTTCCCCCCCCCCCACCCCAGCATGAAAGATGTAACTAGGCATCCATTCTAGTAGCCATTGATACATCTGTCATCCATAAATTTGTCTAACCATACAACATTAATAATACATTACCCAGAAGATATATATATATATAGCAAATTACTGAAGTAAACTAGGGTTTCTTGCGGTAATATGTAATATATTGTAGAGTATATGTAGCCAATATTGTACCTTCCACTGGTCTTAAATTCCCATCACTCCTGGGGACCAGTTAAGCTCACTGTGACTAATACAGGGCATAGTCTAGAAACGTCGGGTACCATAATAAGAGCATAGGAGAAACCCTTCTGGATCAGGCCACAGACAATCTAGTCCAGCATCCTGTCACACACAGTGGCCCACCAAATGCTCATGGGCATCACAAGCAGAGACAAGGACAAACCTTCTCCTGCTCTCGAATCCCAGCAAATGGCCTTAGAAGCATCCTGCTTGTCCCTCCCAGCCTGAAAGATGTACTTAGGCATTCATTCTACTAGCCATTAGTACATCCGTCATCCATAAATTTGTCTAACCCTACCTTAAAGCCATCTAGACTGGTAGTTGTCACCACCTCTTCCGGCAGCACATTCCATAAGCCTACCCATCAGCTTCATAGAGTGCCCCCTGGTTCTAGCGTTGTGTGATAAAGAAAAGAAATGTTCTCTATTCACCTTTTCTATACCATGCATAATTGTATATACTTCAATCAGGTCCCCTCTTAAAATGCCATCTCTTCAGAATCAAGAGGCCTAGACGTTGCAGCCTGGTTTTGTAAGGGAAGTGTTCCAGACCCTTAATCATTCTGGTTGCCCTTGTAATAATGTGCTTTGCAAAGCAGTAATGTGTTCAGTTGCAGGACATGTGCATCGTGCACAGAAGCCATGTAGGTGCCATGGCTTCAGCAGGCAGAGCAGGTGTGAACTGGTAACAGCCTGACACTTTGCTAGGGGAGGAATCCCGGACGGAATCAATCCTGATTCTTTCACTGGACCCAGCCAAAGATCATTGGAAAACATCTGGACCTAAAGGGAACTACCATTTGCTAGGTCAGTGATGCGTGCTACTGCAGCCTTTGTCAACCCACTGGGTCCCTCCACAGCCTGTACTGCCTCTTGGGCCCCTTCCAGACTGATGACATAAATCTGCAGCGAAGCCACATTCCACCATCTGCACTAGAGCAGCTTCCTGTAGCTTCCTCGTTGGAAGCTGCGAGAGCTAAGACCAGCACACACGGTCACATGGGATGAGGCAGCCAATCAGAGTTGAGCTGCCCTCCCTGTTCTTGTCCGCTCTTCTCGCCAGTCTGTCCAGACTGGCGGGAAGATTTTAAATTTTGTTAATATTTGGCAAGGAGTGCTGTTACATCAGCATTAAGTAAATTCGCAGTAGTGTTGGCATAATGTGACACCACTAAGAAGTATCAGTCATCGTGTGACGGCTCGGATCTTGGCAGCGCATTCCGATGGGCAGTATTAAGTCTGGACACACCCTCAGCCTATAACTAAGAAGTTACACATGGTTAGGAGTCCTGGGGCCTTTCTGCCCTTGGCCTTAATCTGGAACATCTCAGAACAGGGGACTGCTATCTGCATGCTAGTGTAGACTGTGGCAGACCCCAGATGAGGCCTGCCATAGTCTGTGCTATGAACAACAGACTCCTGTTCTGAGATATGTTCCAGAATAAGGCCAAGTTCAGAAAGGGACCTTTGTTATCTCGTCTGTATATTCGTTGGGTGACCCCGGTCCAACCACTACTCTTAGACTGGAAGAAGGGGAGAAGAAATTTTAATGTGAATCCCTGTCAGAAGTAAAATTGGATGGATGTAAATAGTAAATAGTACTATACTGAGTGTCATTGCAAGATAATATAAAACATGAGGATGGCAATCAATTGTCAAAGGCATAACACAATGAAGTGAGTGTCTTCTACACTTCAACTGAATGAGAGAATGGCCCTTAAGCTTTCTGTAATCTATAGATACAATTCAAGGGGTTTTAGGTTTTATCATCTTTATGAAAGAGAGACCCCCTGCTTTAGAAAGGCTAAGGAGAGGTTGACTCCCATGCAGGGGATCTGCTAGTGTTTTGGGAAGACCTTTAAAAAAATATTGAAGCTTCAATTCTGTAAGCATACTTACTTGGGAGTAAGTGCCATCAAACCAAGTGAACCTTTCTGCACCCAAAGCACAATTTAGAACTGCAAACATTTCCAGTAAAAGACAAGGCATCCTATTAATTTAGGATAGCTGTGCAAAATCTGTGTCAGGGCTCCTTAATTCCTTTGTCCACACCATTAAGGGAACCCTGGGTTCTTACTGTCTGCTCAGAAGTACTTTCCATTGTGTGCATTGCTCCTTGTTCCCAGGAGAGTTAAGGACAGAGTTATAGGATGAAATTGACAAGCAAGAAAGATTCAGTTAAGTTCAGCCTAGGCTGAATCACATTTAAAATAAAAAACTGCTTCTTGTTTTGATTCAGGATAATAAACAAGGGTAGTATTTATTACCTAGATTTCATAGACTCATAAAATTGGAAGGGATATCTAGGGTCATCGAGTCCAACCCCCTGCTCAATGCAAGATTTCCTAAACCATCCAAGTCAGATGTAGGTCCAGCCTTTGCTTGAAAACCTCCAGTGAAGGAGAGCTCACTACCTCCTGTGGCAACCTATTCCACTGACTGATTGCCCTCCCTGTCAGGAAGTTTTTCCTAATATCTAATCTGTATTGACTCCCTTGAAGTTTCATACCATTGTTTCTAGTCCTCCCAACTTGCACAAGTGAGAATAGGGACAATACCTCTGCACTGTGACAGCCCTTCAGATGCTTGAACACCATGTCTCCTCTCGGTCTTCTCTTCTGCAGGCTAAACATTCCTAGATCTTCCAACCTTTCCTCATAGGACATGCTTTCCAGACCACTAATCATTTTGGTAGCCCTACTTTGGACTTGCTCTAGTTTGTCTAGTTATAACTGCTCCTTCGTCATTAGGTCCCATGTTTAACTTACAACTTGCAGACCTTTTCCCTGTGCTTAAACCTTGTTGCGAACATTTCTAAGAAGACATGAGTTTAAGTACTTTTAATTACATTGCTCAAAATGAGACTTCTTGCATTTCCACTGAGTGACAGGCTCTCTATGCGTATGTGCTAAGATCAAGATAAATTCTTCTCTTACCTACTTTTACCTCTTAGCAGTAGTGCACATAGTTAAGGCAGAAGGAATTGGCGTGGTCTGCTATTTTGTAACCCCATATGACCAAAGAAGGTGCATGATTAACAAAGCTGAGGTCCATATTTATTTATTGAGTAGGAATTACTTAGTTTTCAGCACCTTTCCAGTGTTTATGTACTATCATCAGCAAAATTCTGAAGCAACTCACCTGCCTGAGGGTGGGAGGAAGGAAAAGGAAGGAAGGAGCAATCAAAATCCCAATGTAACAAGTTTGCAACTCCTTTTTAATGGCAACCTAATAAGAATCCATTATTATTAACTGTTCAAAACTGTTTGGCTATTTTTTTTTCTTAGCTTCCATGCAATAAGGAAATCAGGCTGTGATCAGATTGCATGTTTTGGGGGCATTTATGGGTACAGGATAGCTTCAACTGTGGGTGCAAGAAAATCCCTCTACATTGCACAGTTTTTAAAAGAAGTGCTTAAATGTGGCTGGCTTCTCTTCTCCCATCAGTATAACTGCCTCCCCTGTGCACCTCTCATTGGCTGATGCTGGTTCAGTTTTCCAGGGTCCTCATTGGATGGAAGTTTTAGCAGGCTAGGATTGACTTAGGAGCATCCAGCCTTGCACACCATTGTTCCCAAATGGATGTTTCCTACCCTAGGGAGTGATTGTTTGGGGTCTATTGAAGGGACAGAGTATCAGAGGCTTAGGGATGAGGTAAAGCATTTATTATTTGTTTTCATTATTTATTTAATAAAATTATGTTCATCCTGAATCACCCCAGGCATTTAAAACTGTGTATTTGAACATACCTGTAGTGTCTCTCCTATAGCCACAGCTGTTGTGGCCAATGTCCTGGGATGAATATTGTAATTTTTTTAAAAAAAAAATCTGGGTGACTATAAGTCCTCTAGCTTTACAATAGCCTCTGAAACTATTGAGTCACTGTCCCTTTAGGAATTACTGTTTAATTTGGCATGTATATTTTGACAGTTCCAGGAGGTACCACTGTCTTAGTAGAGCTCACTCCGGACATCCATATTTGTGGTCTATGCAAGCAGCAGTTCAATAATCTCGATGCGTTTGTTGCTCACAAGAGAACTGGATGTCAGCTGCCAGGCACAACAACTGGTCCTACGGGTACTGTGCAGTTTGTGGCAGAAGAGACGGTGCCAGTCACAGAAACCCAAACTACAACAAGAACAATAACCTCAGAGACACAAACCATCACAGGTATGTATCCAAGAGCTTCTAGTTGCAGCTTCCAAGGGTCTAGCAACATTTGCCTGAGTTAGCACGTCTCTAGGAGGAAGTCAGAAAAGAAGCAGTGCCATGGGTTGCCTCCCTTGTGCCTGTAGAGCCGCTGGCTTGGATGGTATTGCAGAACCTGGTTCTTTATCATCACTTTTGTTTTTCTTTATAACTGGCAACAAATGGAGAGCACAGATGTGGTGAGATAAATAATCAACAGTTTCATTGATAGGAGGTCCTTTAGTGTAAGACAGAACTTCTACCTGCAGAGCAACGGAGTTCTCAGAAGTTCACAGAACCATGACTACAATGGTCATATGCAGGTTTTCATGGCTGGATTCAATTTCATTTGTAGCAGTTTTTGAGCTGTTATGCCGTGTTCCAGGTTTCTTCTGTGAACCTAAGCTTTTGGATATCGCTGTGATATCCGTCATCAGAAGATATTGCTCTTGGATGAGTAAGATGGATATTGCAGCTATATCCAAAAGCTCAGGTTCACAGAAGAAACCTGGAACATGGCATAAGAGCTCAAAAACTGCTACAAATTAGAACCATTACAGTTGGCCAGATTACTAGTTTTCACCATAGTCAGGGATGAAAAGTTAACTCTGCAACGTCTGTGTGCTGGTGTAGACTATGGTAGGCCCCATTCAGTGACTGCTGTAGCCTATACCATCATGATGATGGTAGCCCCCTATCCTAGGATTTAACCCAGAATAAGTCCCAGCACACACACACAAAAAGGCCTAAGAGCCAGCTTACAGCTTCTGCTCAAATAGTTGCAGGAAAGAAGAAAAGACATCCCAGATGGCACAGTCTGTTCTGCTTGATGTAGGTTCTACTATCAAAAGGTGCTTCCTCATGGTTTAGCTTCCCACATAGTCCCACCCATCCCTTCTAACCTTGCCCTCTGGAAATGCAAAGAAAACAGTTGTGCCTTTGGAGTAGCTTTTACTAAAACCGTTCTTTCTTTATAATGGTTGTACTGCTGGTGATCAGTTTCTCTGAATTTTTGACAAGTAGCAAGCTGAAAGGAAGACAAACTGCAGTTTTTTGAATAGGAGTAGATTCCTTCAATTATATGAGGATTTGGATAAGCTGTATAGTTTTGCTGTTCTGAGAAGTTAAAAAACTGTCTCTTTTATGTTTCAGTTTCGGCCCCAGAGTTTGTTTTTGAGCATGGCTACCAAACCTACCTGTCGGGTGAGAATAGTGAACCTCAGACTGCTACGGTTATCACCACCCCACCAAAACCTCGCACAAGGAAGCCCATTACACAAATAGCACAAAAGAAACTTAACTGCTGCTATCCAGGTAAAGGGTAGGAGACTCATCTCCATGTTGTGTTACAAGGTGACATAATTATGTGTACAGATTTTTTTTGTATTAGATTTTTATTTAATTGAATTCGAGAAAATTTGTATTCGAATAGGTTCCCTTCGAATACAGTGGGATTTGAATTGGATACAAATGTTCAATCCCACACGAATCCCATATGAAGCTTCACAAGAATGTATCAAAATATTCTATTCAAATGTTAATCTTCAAATGTGCCAACATTTGATTTGAATATGACTGTCCGAATACATACAAATTTTAAATGTTACAAATATCTATGCACATCCCTACTCTAAACTGTTCCATCTTGCAAACTCAACAAAGAGGGCTTTGACTGTTTACAAAGCATTTTAAATACAGCATTTTACGTATTTCTAAGTAAAGTTAACATATCCCTTAAAGATCATATCAGGAAACTAGTAGCAATTAACCTCATGTGTAATTAGTTCCAGATTTACTGTCAGTTTGTAAGACCTTCTTTGGCATTCTCCCCAGAGGTGGTGACCAGGGATTGTTTCTTTTTAGTGGTGTCCTGTTTGGGAATCATTTCCCCAGGGAAGATCACTTGACATCTGATCTAGCTTCTTTCAGATAACAGATGAAGACTTCTCTCTTATGGTTTAATGTTCATTTAATATGTTCACTGATTTTTAATGTTGTAACCCACCCAAAGACCTTTGAGTATAGGGTGGAATAAAAATTCAAATAAATGAAACAAAAATCTTAAGTGTACAGTACTGGAGTGTACAAACTAATACTTGAACTACCCCACCCATTTAGTTAAGACGGATAATGTGGCATTTCTGGACCATCAAGGGGTTTGGGTGTATGTTACATACAGTATTTTCCAGTTCTTTCCTTGTTGGTTTGCTGTGTTTGTAAATTGCATTGAGTGTATAGGAGAAAAGTTGAGAAATCCTAAGAATAAAGTGTACCTGCCAGTGTATGACCGGAAGGCAGAACTTTAGCATTTATAAAGGAAGTCATTACAACATATAGAATTCAAGTAGTCTTTTTAGTTTGGATCAGTAAGCAAGGAGGTCTAGTAGCATCTTAGAGACTAACAGAAAGAAAAAAGGTTGGTAGCATGAGCTTTTTAGACTTTTTGTAGGGAAGGAGTAGTATTATTTCACACAGAGGTTCATTGGCCTATGGAATTTGCTGCCAGAAGAGGTGGTAACAGCAATCACCAGGCAGGCAGTTAAGTGCAGGTGAAGGTTTCACCCACATCTTCTGTTTGAGAATATTCAGAAGCCTCTGTGTGAGACAGGGATGCTGGATGACGTGGGCTGTTGTGGCCTGCTCTATCCAGGCTCTGCTTAGGTTCTTCTAAAAGTTGTGTAGAAGAAGACTGCATTCAGACATGGCTTACATCTTCTGTTACAATTGAATATCCTAGAATAAAGAAGAGTTGGTTTTTCTACCCCACTTTTCTCACCCATTTAAGGGGACTCAAAGTGGCTGACAAAGCTTTCCATTTTCTCCACAACAAACACCCTGTGAGGTGGGTGGGGCTGTGAGCTCAGAAGAGAGCTGTGACTCATCCAAGGTCACCTAGATGGCTTTGTGGAAGAGTGTGAAATCAAGTCCAATATTCCCAGATAAGAGTCTGGCTCCCTAACCACAAGACCAAACTGGCTCACCATTATTCTGGAATATCCATGCTTTAGTCCAGAATATTCAGATATAATAGAATAAGAATGCCAGGATGTGGCCAAAGACATAAAGATATTCTTGAGTTCAGCTCCTAGTGAACACGTGAAGAAATACATACAATTTTTGAAGAAACAGTGTAGATCAGGGCTATCATTATGACTGCCTCTGGTAATTAAGAGGTGATATCATAGAATCATAGAGTTGGAAGTGACGAAGTCCCAGATGGAACACAGCAACCAGAGCAGGCTGTGTACTCATGTTCTGCTGGTTGTCTTCCTTGTGCAGCTGCTTGGCCACTGTGAGAACTAGATGGGTTACTGGATGGACTAGATGGATTCCTGGTCCAATCCTTGCAACATTTATTATGTTCTTATAGACAATACAGTGAAACTTATGGAAAAAGTGAGAACTATAATAGTAGGGGTTTTTAAGCCTTTAAAACTATGTCTTTGCTCTTGTATTCACAAGTTGCTTTCTTCATGAGAATGCTGGAAGTATGAATTTCAAGAATGGTTCTAATAATATTGTATGGAGATTATCCTGCTTTTTTTCTAGCAGCCTCTTGTATTTTTTTCCCTTAGAAAACATACTCTGCAATTTGCACATTGTTCTTTTCCATTGTATTTACATTCTCTTCACTGTTCAGTTGCTCCCAGGGCTGGGATGAAGAAATAAATTGACAATGCTTAAATTAATTTTAATCAGTAGTATTACAACAAAGTTCCAAGAAGATTCATGGAAGCACTTTTTAATTAATCTGTATAGCAATTGATCATGCAGGTCTACGTCAAGGAAGGGGAAAAAATCTTTCCTTGTATAATTAGGTCAGTTAACTTCATTAGGTAGTGTATAAGCATTGTTTCAGAATCTGTTCTTGCCTGAGCCTCTCATCTGAAATTTATGGCCTTTTTATAATGTTTATAATTTCAGGCTGCAAATATAATTCAAGTTGAAACTCTGTAGACTATGTGTGGAAGACTTTGGTAGCGTGTTATAGATGAATAGATAGGATGATGAACTTGACTGTGTATCATCTTATGAGTAGTGCTCTAGTAGAGGTGTGCAAAACACTGTTCCAGAATATTCAGAGCATACCACAAGGGTGGTGGTGGTGAATTCCTGGTTGACTGCATGGGCATCTCCATGGGCACCCCTGTGCAGTTTTCTTGGCAGAGATCCAGAATTGATTTGCTATTCCCTACTTCTGGGGAGAAGCCAGGGTTGGGCCCAGATGTTACCATGCTATGCTGCATAACATCATGTTGTGCCTTGTGTTTGAAGGTCTTGTTGAGGCTTCCCTCAGCCCATACGAGCCCCCAAGCAGACAAGTAATTCTAAAGTGAAGTATTCTATGCCCATCAGATAGTAGGGTATCTGATGACTAAAAGCTAAAGGTGCTTCTTAATCCAAGAGTGAAAGCTGTATTATGGAAGCACCTGTAGGAGGTCAGATGAAAGGCCATTCCATAACCTGCAGTCTATCTAGTCTTCTTCTCAAATATCCCCTTTGCTCTGCCGTCTCCACATACCATGCACCTGCAGAAAATCCTGTTCAGCTATGGTGCGTATTGTGATTTGCTTGAATGAAACCTTATCTCACCTAACCAGGATGCAAAAAGATCCTCTTGTGAGGAACTGAGGTCTTGCCATAGCATCCTGGGCAATGGAACACCAAACCACTGGCAAAGGAGTGGCCATATCTTCAGTTGGTGGAGGAAGGTAAGAGGCAAGACCCACAGGAGACCACAAAACGTTTGTGATTTCCTGCACATTCCCAGACAGGAGCTGGGGGAAAAAATCCTGATGGTATTTATACATAGACAAATCAAACTCAAAGAGGAACTTTTGAGTGATGCAAATGAGTTATTTTTCTCTTTTTTCTTAATACATTTTCAATAGGTGTTATGCTTCTGATTTATTTTTCTTTTGTTTATTCTTGATCTCTGTCCCGAAGCTTATGTACTGGGAACCTTAATAAACATAAGAGGAACACCTCCGAGACCCTTCTCAGCCCCTCACTGGCTGCCCTGTAGCTAATAACCATGTCTCAACCTAACATACCTATGAAACAGAGAAATTATGTGTCCTCCTCTAAATTATTGGTGGAGCTGTAGGATGTAAACAACTAATCAATTGTCTTTCGTCCAGGCTGTCAGTTCAAGACATCTTACGGTATGAAAGATATGGAACGACATTTAAGAACGCACACAGGTGGGTACCAGGAGCCCAAGCTGGGCTTTTCAGCTGTATTTCTTCCCTTGAAAAGCATTACTCTGCTTCACATGATTACTAATCACATTTGCTCACAGATAATTGAAAGTTGGGGTGTGCAAGAATTTTTTTTGGCATTCGATTTGAAATGAAACGAATGTTCGAAAATCTGTAATTTATACAAATAGATTGCATTCAAATGTGGTAAAATTCTATTCAATACAAATCCGTACATATTTGTATGAACATTCTATACGTATCGGCTGTGAATGAATACGCATCTGATACGAATAGATATGTACCTGATATGTATAGACACGTATCTGTTACGAATAGATACGTATCTGATGTGAACAAATACATATCTCATATGAACAAATATGTATCCGACACGAATAGATATGTATCTGATACTAATAGATACATATCTGATACAAACAAATACGTATCTGACACGAATAGATATGTATCTGATAAGAATGGATGTGTATGTGATACAAATAAATAAATATCCGATATGTTTCCCCAGTTTAACAAATGTCTGAACTATTCATACAAATGTCCAGAAACATTCATATTCATTCAAATGTTAGCATATGAATACCGTGACATTCTGTTTGAGTTTGAATGTCCCAATTTGGCCAAATTTCTAATGCTACAAATATTTGTGCACATCCCTAGTTTAGAGATGCCCAAAGGTATCAGTAATCAAACATGTTAATGTTGCAAGGTTTGGACATCGATGTGCCTACCACTACTGAGTGCTCCCCCCACCCCACCCCACCCCACCCCACCCAAAAAAACAACCTTAAGAAGCTCATGAAAGCAGGGATATCAGCACTAAGGGCCTTTTCGCATTGAGCCTGGTAGTTAAATCATGGTGCACTCCAAGACAGATCATCTGAACTTCAAGGCCCCATTTCCAAACTAGAAATGGCTCCTTCTATGCAGGCATAGACTGTCAGGCAACTACACTTACCTTTATCCACGTTGGAGGCAGTAAGGCTCCAGGCAGGCCCCCTCACACTGCGCCAGCCTCTTCCATGTCATATGATTCACTGCATAAGCGGCTGATACATCACATGACATGTGGCAGAAGCATTCATGCACAGCATATGCTTGCGCCAGTGCATACGTGCTGGTATCAACATCAGGATTTGAATATGGTGGTGCCCAGACACCACCTGCACTTGGAGGCAGGGGGAGGGACTGCGGCTACTGAGCATCTGTCAATATGAATATTCAGTACATGCATGGGCAAGTTTGCACTACACTTCCCACGGATGGGAAGCACTGAACTTCCACTCAGTGTGGATACAAAGAAATGATTGATATGTGTGAGAAAGGAAAACCTGGGACTGAGGAGGAAGAATTTAATAGTGTGATCACATTTCATTCCAAGGATAGAGTTGCAAGAGGATATTAGGCTCCTCTCTATAAATCCATGATAGGCTCAAAAAGAAAGCATAAAAAAATGTGCAGGAATTATTAATCTAAACAGCAAGACCCCTAGTGGCTGATTTCTACCCTTTTAATGTTTTCTTTTGACTTAGGAAGGAAAAATCTCAAATGAAATGTAGACCGTTTGAAATACTTTCCCCTCAGTTGATTGTGAGGCACACATTGGCTGCTTCCAGATTAGTGGAATAAATCTGTAGTTAAATGTAAAAGTGCAGTATACTCACTGTGTAGCAATGACCAGGCATCCCAACTGAAAGGGCAACTCTGTACCTTCCCCTATCGGAGCTGCAAGAGTTGAGTCAGCAGCTCCCGTCACACAGGTTGAGGCAGCCAATCAAATTTTGAGCTGCCCTTCCTGCTTATCCGGCATCTTGTCTGCTTTTCTCGTCATCCTGCCTGCATTGGCTTGAAGCTCCAGATTTTCTTTATAGTGCACAGTGAGTGTCGCTGATCCAGCATTAAGGTAAGTGTGCAGTCCCGATCGTATAATGTGACGCCACGACAACTGGTCGATCATTGTGTGTGATGGTTCGATTGGGACTGCACATTCCAATGCACAGTATAAATATGTCTGGACTCAACCATTGTCACATCTTGGGGGGGGGGGACACTATTAGCCCAGTCAGCTGAAAAATAGTTTGCTTGATCATTTGTATTTTTATCCTGCCCCATATCAGAAGGTCTTAGGGCAGCTGACAGCAGTATACACATTGTAAGGCAATGTAGTATATTGATTCACAGTATATTGCGGAGTTGTTTAGGTCATACCCATATGCAGCCTCAGTTTGCTGTGTTTCATTAGATTGAAGCAATCAAGTAATGTTCAGGCAATATTGCTCATTTAGTTGGTTGGTGAGAGGGAAGCAGGACTGCAGCCTTCAGTGTTCCCAAGCTATTTTGGTGGATCCATAGTGGACCAAAGTGCAGACTGAAGGCAAGACACTAGAGGTGTCCACGAATACAATTTTTGGGATTCAATTTGAATCAAATATCTGAAAATTCAGATCAATTTGAATGTTTAAAATTTGAATGTATTCACATTCTATTCGATTCAAATACATTCTAATCTATTTGTGCAAATTTTTGATCTGCACTTGCAAATATGAATGCCGACAACACTCGTATGCCCGTACACATCCCATATTTACCCAGAGATCCGTACAAATGTGTACGGATGTGGGGAAGATGCGTACAGGCAAGTGCGCCTTGTGTAGGTATCCATACACATACCAATGTCCAAAAAATTCATACAAATGTTTCAAAAAATTGGAATTTGTTTAAATATTTAAATTTGAATTTATAGACATTAGATTTCTAATTCAAATGTCCAAATTCGAATGAATTCGATCAAATTTTAAATCTTTTGAATATTCATGCACATCCCTACAAGACAACACTCGGTGCTTTGCTCTGCCTTTTTTGCTCTTTGCAACGTATTTGTAATCTACTGGACCTGCAACTATTACTACTTTTTCTTTTTTAGGTGACAAGCCCCATAAATGTGAAGTTTGTGGTAAGAACTTCAGTCGCAAAGACAAGTTGAAAACACACATGCGATCCCACAGTGGGGTGAAGCCCTACAAATGTAAACACTGTGACTATGCAGCCACAGAAAGCAGCAGCCTGAACAAACACCAGCGCATCCATTCAAATGAACGTCCTTTCAAGTGCCAGATCTGTCCCTACGCGAGCCGTAATTCCAGCCAACTCACTGTGCATCTCAGATCTCATACAGGTAAACCACAGGCATTTCCAAAATAGCAGCATCAGCTGTTTTAAGAATACAGATACGGTATTCTAAAATGATCTTAAGCAGGAAAAGATATGTGTAAGATAATGGTATTAAATCAAATAAGAGACCCTTTAAGTCTAGCAACTGGATCCCACAGTGACCTGTCAGATATTTTTAGGAAGCCCACATGCTAGGACATAACTAGAGCAGCACATTTCTTGCGTATGTTTCATGCCCGCTACTGTTCAACATCACACTATTGCAGTTTGGGGATTGTTGTGCATTGTTCCATAGCTTTCAGATACAGCTACGATAGCTATTTTCAGACAAAATGACTGTGTTGCATTTGACTCTTCTAGCATTCAATTCCTCTGAGGATGGATATCATGGCCATATCAGAGCAGGACTATAGATTGCAGCATAACAACGCCAAAACTGCAACACAAGTGAGATGAAAACCAGCCTTGAAAACTTCCATTCCATAGGATGATAATCTATCTTTATACTTACCATGATAATCTATAGTCATTTTCCCTTAGAAACCTTATCTGCATCTGATATCTGTGGATGAAGTTTTTCTGGTCATGCTTCCATCTGCTAAGGTTTATGTGGCATCTGTTATGGGATCCAGTCTGTGCAGTAACCTGGTACTGCTGAGTGTTCAGCATCTGCTAAAAGTATGTATACCTGGCCAGGTACCTGGTAGCTCACTATAGCTTACCTGAATTTCTGCTGCCGTTTTCTTGTAGGAAGCTTCCTCTGGGATCCATTTTTTAGTAGCAAGAAACAGAAACATGCAACATCCATTGTGTTTTCTGAAGCATCCGGTAATCCTGCTGCTACACACCCACTCCCTTTTTCACTCACTCCTGAAACAGTGGTTCCAAGATGACAAAGAGAGGGGCAGCAGGAACAATCCTGTGCTACTTAGGGCAGAGCCATGTGATTGACATTGAGAAGGAGTCCTGAGTCCTAAGGTTCTCTTGAAAAGTAAAACTATTCCCTTTCACACAGCCATACATCCTACCAGGATCTTCAAAATGGTTGCTTTTCTTCTTGTTACTCAGACTTCCAGCAGTCCACTCAGTAAAAATTTCATGCGGGTTGTATATTTTTTCAGAGCAAAGCTCTTTGTGGTTTAAAAACCTTTCTTTCTCAAGGCCAAGTATTGTAAGGTCAGGGGGATCATGTGTTCCACAAACCAGTCTCTAGATTAAAGCATTAAATATGTTGTCAGGATTTACCTTCTGCCTCCTCCCTTAGTACATTTCGGTGTGAAAGATTGAGGCTATTGTACCGTGTCTACAGTGACAGCTAGCTGATAAGGTGAATAGTGTCCCATCACACCAATAGCTCAGAGCTTGAATCCATTCTCTCTTCTTCCTTCATGCCTTGTTCAGTTCAGAGTCAGGTAAGATGTGCATAATCAGTTTCTATGTTTTATACAGTACTGCACCCTTAACCAGGGCTGAATTTGCACTTAGGTCTCTGGTATGCAATTAGGACAGCTCTGGTACAGCTCTGGGCCTGTTTACACTTGGCCTTTTTCTGGAGTATATCTCAAGTTAGGGGTGTGTGGCCCACATGCTAATGCAGACTCTGGCAGGCCTCACCTGGGGTCTGCTGTAACCTGCATTAGCATGTGGACAGCAGCCCCCTATTCCAGGATATATTCCAGAATAAAGCCAAGTGCAAATAGGCCCAATATCTGTCCAAATTGCATACCAAAGGCCTAAGTGCAAATTCAGCCCAGGTCACAGCTTCCAGTCACTCTAGCTCTTTTTCCGATTCCTGCTTCATACCATGTTTTTCTTTTAACCGCCGTGCTCTCTGTCCAGCCACACACAGTAAGCATCACCCAGCACTGTTTCTACTGCACTGATCTTTTGTCAGAAAAATAGGTTAAGAATTCAGAACTGATCTCTTGCCAAAAAATAAATAAAATGATAAACATCCAATGGAATATGCAGATGGAAGGCTAGGACTATAAAAAAATCTGAACTGGCAGGCTGTGTGTCTTCATTAATAAAATGTGTGTAATAAACATTTTACACCCAGGCTCTCAATAATTAAGCAGTCTCATGGATTAGCACAGTAAGCCACATCACAGTTTGAAAAATCTTCAGCTAGATCAATGAAATATGTAGCCAGTAGTCAACTTACGAATGCACTTTTACAATCTCCCATTGATGAAGATCTATAAAATATTAACTGGTAAAGTAAATTAAGCCATGTGTGTTGTCATTATTAAAGAACTGCAACATTCCTTAAACCTAAGGACCTCACTACATGTTTTTCTACTTTAAATGGCACCCTGTGGCTCATTCATTCATTCGTGTGTGTGTGTGTGTGTGTGTGTGTGATGAGCAGAACTACAAAGCAGTGTTGTGCTGTTCAAGGGGTTGTGAGCAGCAATAAGTCAAGATTGTTACTTTGTGAGGTGGCACGAGCAATAACTGCCCATTCTTAGCAAAATGAAAATGCCAGTGTTTTATGTTTTGAAAGGTATTGATGCTCTGCATGTTTGTACTGTGTTGCCCTTTTGATCAGATGGATGCTACGAGCTGTGGAAGCATAATGAAGTTAGGGTTTTTGATAGAATTTTGACATATGGTTACACAGAGCTCTGTTTTTGATCCTCTGCACTTCAGTATAATATTTTCATTTGCTTATCTAGTCAGTACATTTTGCTCTCTTCTCTCCTTTTTAAAGTCTACTTTGCTCCAAGTAAGCTGATGGGCACAGAGTTAGGACCAACAAGGGGAAGTATTTTTTCAGCTAGAGAGTCATTGGTCTATGGAATTTACTACCAGAAGAGGTGGTAACAGCAACCAGCTTAGATAACTTCAAGAAAACGTTAGACAAATTTGTGGAGGACAAGTATATCGATGGCTGCTAGAATTGATGACTAGGTATCACCTCCAGGGGCTGATTCGTACTTTGGCCTGTATTTTACAATTAGTCAACATCTGAGCAGGTGCATCTGCACTTAGAGGAGGCGCTTACAGGCTACAAGGGCCCCCTGCCTGCCCAAATGTTGCCTAATTATAGACTAGCTATGGTGCACAAAATCGTGCACCACAAGCACTGTAATCTCAACCACATCCTTACTTTAAACATCCCGCTGGTGAGCATCTGCACTTCTTCTGGCTGGGGAGGTAATCTGAGTTGCTGTGCAAGCACTCTGGCTGCTCACATGCTCCCTGAGGCGACTGTGCTTACACAAAGCTTCAAGACCTGCTGTTGTGACAACATGGATGCATGCACAGTTGTGCAGGGCACAGCACTCCAGATGGCAGCACCCTGCAGAGGATCAGCAGCCCGAGCACAATTGAACGCAGGTAAGTGATCACCTCCATGAGGGCTAGGCTGTCATTGACTAATGCACCTTTCCTATCCCATGGGAAGTGTGAAAACGCCTCAGGCAGGATTCTTCTAAAGTCCATTTCCAGGAAGTCAACAGCCGGTGAAGATTTTGCCTTTGTCTTCTGCTTGAGAATGCCCAGAATCAGTTGGTGGCCCCTGAATGAGGCAGGAAGCTAAACTAGATGACTTGTAGCCTAATCCAGCAGGGCTCCACTTATTTTCTTGTTCCCTGATTTTATGTAAGGAGATCCCGGTCTGTTAAACTGAAACTCCATGAAGTTCAAGGGTTTATTAATATGAAGTCATCATCAGGACCTGCATCTTCTTTCTTTTGCTGTCATTTCCCTCTTCACACATTCTGTTGCCATTGAGCTCTGCCTGCCCTCTCCCTTTTCTCTTGCCACTGCCCAACCATGTTTTACTTATGCCAGTGGTTCTCAAACTGTCGTCCTCCAGATGTTCTTGAACATAAGAACATAAGAGAAGCCCTGCTGGATCAGGCCACAGCCCATCTAGTCCAGCGCCCTGTCGCACACAGAAGCCAACCAAATGCTCAAGGGCATCTCAAGCAGAGACAAGGACAAACCTTTGCCTGCTCGTGAATCCCAGCAAATGGCATTAGAAGCATCCTGCCTCCCCCCTCCAACCTGAAAGATGCACCTAGGCATTCATTCTGGTAGCCATTGATACATCTGTCATCCATAAATTTGTCTAACCCTACCTTAAAGCCATCTAGACTGGCTTTATTTCCCAGCTCCAGTTCAAGGGTCACCGAAACACATTACTTCCCAGCTCCAGTTCAAGGGTCACCCAAACCATGAAGCAACCCTGATCTGAGGAACAAGGTCAGCTGGTGGTGGGTCTTGCACTCAAGGTCTGCTTTTGGGCTTCCCATAAGCATCTGATTGCCTGCTATGGGTACACAGTGCTGAATTGTGCAGCCTTTTTAAATGATTCTGCAGTTCAAAAATACTAATGCAAATTCTCTAGAGCCTTTTATTGACTTTGTTTTCCTATTGCTGATACCCCTAACTGGAAATGTGTTTCTTGTTTATAGGAGATGCTCCTTTCCACTGTCGCTTGTGCACTGCCAAGTTTAAAATCAACTCAGATTTGAAGAGACACATGCGTGTGCACACTGGGGAGAAGCCGTACAAGTGTGAGTTCTGTGATGTGCGTTGTGCCATGAAAGGCAACTTAAAGTCACACATCCGTATCAAGCACAACATGGAGAATGCCTTCCGGTGCCTTGAGTGTGAGTTCCAGTGTGGGAACAAGACCAGCCTCCGCCAGCACTTGCGTACCCACCAACCTGAGCAACCGGTGAAATGCGCCGAGTGCAGCTACTCCTGTTCCAACAAGGCAACCCTCAAGGTGCATGAGAGGATCCACTTCAAGGACCGTCCCTTCAAATGCGAGTTCTGCAGCTTTGACACCAAACAGCGGAGCAACCTGACCACACACATGAAGAAAGCGCACAGAGATAAAGTCAAAGTCAAAAAGAAAACTACTGATAAAATGGAAGGCACAAGGCCAAAGGAAGGCAGCTCCAGACAAGTGGCAAAGCTAGAGGCCAAGAAGGCTTTCAGATGTGATCTGTGTGAGGCTTCCTTTGTCCGAGAAGATTCCCTGAGAAGTCATAAGAGGCAGCACATTGAATATAATGGGACTAAAAATACTGAACTGGCTGTTCTGCAGTTCCAGATGGACCCCACTAGGCCAACCAATGCTCCTATCACTGTCAGTCATCTCCCAGTACCGCTACAGGCTTCGTCCTACAGTGACGGGCAGGTTAAGATCATAGTTGGGCACCAGATCCCTCAGGGTGGCAATCTGGTGCAAGCATCCTCAGTCAGCGTTCTGCCTCCCACCCTAATAAGCCCAAACCAAGATGATCTGGCTGGCAATAGCCAGTTGCAAATACTGCAGCAGGTGAGTTTGCTTGCGCCACCTCTGCACCCAGGATCCCAAGCTGAAGGCAATTCGGTGGGCCAGCCAACAGTTCTCCTCACAACCCACGATCAAGTTGACAGGCATAATTCCAACCCTACTCTTATCCCTGCCATTCCAGTGGTTAACCATGAGGCTTCTTCTAGCCAGGCGTTCATCAGCAGCACTGGAATCACCTGCTCAGACTTGGAGGGACTCAATGCTTTGATTCAGGAAGGCGCAGGGGAAGTAACTGTAGTGAGTCATGAGGACCAGAGTATTTCTGTGTCAACCTCCGCTCCCCCTGCTCCCATCTTCTCCTCTCCTCACACGGATGTGCCGAAGCAAACCTACTCCATCATCCAAAGTGGAGATCCTTCAAGCTCACTGTGCCCTGCAGATGCCATACCAGATTAGTCCAGGAAAAAAGCTCTTTGGGGAACCCTCTGTTTGCACATCTAATTTGACCCTGGAGTGAGGTCCAGGTCAGGCTGTTGGAAGATGAGTGAAGAAAGCCCTATTGCTGTATTATCTGCCTGTTCTGACCTGGAACAGTAGTAAGACTGGTAAGTTGCAAACATCAGACTAGAATAGGCCCCCGACATAAACCCAGTATCTGGGATTCAAAAATGCTGTGTCAGACAACCAAAAGAATCCCACCAGATAGTCGATAGTATAATATTTTCATTCTTAAGCATCCTGTCTGCCCTAATTATGTTAAAAACAGTTTCAACAATAAAATATTTCCACAAGTTCAGGTGAGTGGTTACTATTATGATTTCAGATCTGCTTATAATTGAGAACCCAATGGTCCCTATTAATTATATACCAACTGTGGAAAGGGTATACATAAATATATCTCAAATTCAGAGTAATCTTGACACTTCCAGTTGTATTGTATGGTGCCAAATACGCAAATGCATGAGAGGCCTTATGTGTGCAGAAAATGAGTTTTAAAACCAAATATGGAGGTGAACAAACAGGCACCTCTTTCCCCTGGCCTTCAGTTAATGGCACAATTTTCCCTCCTCCTCTCAGGCACTATTTTTGCTTTTAGCTCTGTTATTGTTTTTAATGGTTTCTTTTAAACTTCATTTTTATTGTCTTTACTATAACTCACCATGAAACTTTCAACTCAAAGGCAGAATATAAATATAAAACAATAAATCAAACAAACATACTTCATTTAAACAAAGCATAAAGTGAACAGTTAAAGCCTGTGAAATTAAACTTGCTTAAGCAATATTTCAGGGCCCTCTGACAATAATCCAATTGACCTTTCATAACTTGTATGCATGGATTTCCATAAGCCTGAACAGGTGAGTTGATCATATAGACATTCAAGGAGTTACAGGTGTAAACCTTGACCAAGGGGAACCCTGTAGCCAAATATCTGAGATATTCTGCATTTCACGTAATAAACCAATTAACTTCCTCATTTAGACCACTGGGTGGTATTGTTTTTCATTTCCATATCCACAGTGGTTCCGATTTCTGGAAAGTTGTCAAAATATCTATAGCTGTATAAATATATCTGTACAGCTGTATAGATTTTTTAAAACACCCTAATTTAAGTTATATAACCTGATTTTCGAGTGCCTTGCTGATTGAACTTGGAGGTTCTCATTGCGGGTACCACTGTTGCTTTGTGTTCTGTAATCCCACTGCTGGAAAGCCCTTGCTGTCATTTCAACAGGCAACAGCTTGCAGGGTCACGAAGTAATAGATGCGATCCCCAAATATATTGCTTGCATTCTCTATTTTGTTTGGTTACACTGTAACAGTCAATTTTTGTCATAATATAATTAGGACAGAAATCTCCCCTCTTAGGTTGGGAATTATCTTCTAATCTTACTAATCTTTTCTGCTGGAATTACCATCATGCCGTGCTGCATTTTGGTTTGCTTAGATGTTGGAAATTAAAGGTCAAAGGTATCTGAAAAACAACACATTAATGATTATTAATAGTCTTCCTTTCACAGAGCATAATACATATAAAACATAAGAGGAGCCCTACTGGATCAGGCCACAGCCCATCTAGTCTAGCATCCTGTCGCACACAGTGGCCCACCAATTGCCCATGAGCATCTCAAGCAGAGACAAGGGCAAACCTCCTGCTCTCGAATCCCAGCAAAAGGCCTTAGAAGCATCCTGCCTGTCCCCCCAGCCTGGAAGATGTACTCAGGCAGCCACACGTGCCGTGATAATGCTTTAGAGCACAGCTAACAGGGTTTGTATGACATGCTATGACAGTCAGTTTATAGCACATTACTTGCCTAAATCCTTTAAGAATAAGCCCTGCTGGATCAGGCCATAGCCCATCTAGTCCAACATCTTGTTTCACACAGTAGCCCACCAATTCTCAAGCAGAAACTGAAAGTGAAACCCTCACCTGCTCTCAACTTCCTGCAAATGCCCTTTAGGTGAATCCAGTCTTGGCTTTCCAACCTGGAGATAGAATAGTGGCATCTGTTCTAGTAGTCATTAATATATCTGTCCTTCATGAATTTGCCTAATCCTTTAAAGCTATCCTGGCTGCATGCTGTCAACATCTTTTCTGCTGAATTCAGGTACTGTTATGGTTTTAATATGTTCCTTTGTTTTTAATGTTGTAACCCCCCTGAGACCTTTGGGCATAGGGTAGGATAACAATTCAAATAAAAATAGCAGATTCTATATAAACTAATAACCATCACCTGCTTAACAGTTCACAGATGCCCTGATTCTAGTATTGTGCAACAGAGAAAATATTTTTTCACTAGCTGTCTTTTTCACATCAGGCATAATTTTCTATTCTTTAATGAGGTTACCTCTTAAAACACTTCCTTTTGAAGCTGAAAAGGCTTAGACATTGCAGCCTGATTTCATAAGGGGCTTGTTCCAGCCCCCCAAATCATTCCCTTTTCTGCACCTTTTTCATTTCCAAAATATCCATTCTGAGGTGTAGTGATCAGAATTGTATGCAGTATTCCAAATGTGGTCTCACCATAGATTTATAAAGTGGCACAATGATCTTTGTGGACATCTTTTCTAATTATCCCTAGCACTCAATTTGCTGTTTTCACTGCTGCTGCACACTTCTTTGAGCTGTCCACCTGAACCTCAAGATCCCTTTCCTTGTATGTCACAAAAAGCCCAGCCCCTCCATCTGTTTCTAGGTATAAACTGAGAATCTTTGTTGCCCACTCACCCAATGTCAAGAGATCCCTTTGGAGCTCTTTACTTTCAGATTTTAATACGCTGAACAATTTAGTGTCATCAGCAAACTTTGCTATCTCACTACTTAACCCTGCTTACTAACCACTACTTACTAACAGTATAGAGCTTATTTTATCTGTATTGACCATCTGATAATGACCTTGCATAGAGTTGCCTTTAGGGAAACAGCATTTTGATTTCCTACTTCCTGACCATTATGATAAAAATGACATCTTTTTTGATGGTAGTTGCAGAAGATGTTGCAGATCTTTATAGAACTGGACAACTGCAGCATCTTTGGCATTGGTGAATGGAACATAGACTTTGGTTACTGTGATGTTGTACAGTTTAGCTTGGATTAGAACTTTTTTTTTTCAGGTTGCAACCCTTTATTTGATTTTCGCATTGGTAACTTGTAGTGAAAGAAGGAAACTACTGTACTTTCCATTTCTGGTTCTATCTTGCAGGGTTTAGGGGGAAAGTGTGATGAATTATATCATCTATAGGTGGTGCTAGAACTCAAGCTGAGACAAAAACTGAAGCATGTTGCTTTGAGGATAGCTAGTTTAACATCTGCTTGACTTGCTCCAGTTGCCACCGTTTCCTTCTTTCAGCTCTGTCCTGTGCAAATCTTGATGCAAGATACATTTTCTTTTCCTTCTATTTTAAGGATGATAAGAAGTTGTCATGCTGTGACTGATGAGAAATTGGAAGTGATTGAGGCTGCATTCACATGTCATAAAATGAACACCTCTGAGGCTGCTTTGAGATGATTCATAGATGAGTAACGTTCACATGCCACAATGCCTCTCTTGAGCACTCCAGACTAGAAAAAGAGGTGCATTAGAGATGAGATGAGAATACAAGGGCCACACGATATCACATGCTACTGTCTCTTAGGCATCTTTGAAATGCTTTTTTGCCCACAGATCAAATTGGATTTGCCGTTGCTTCCTTTAATACTACACGATGGACTATTAAATTTACGTACGTATCAAATAACTGAGATAACTGGATGGCTTACAAAACCAACATCAAAAACATAGGCATAATAACATTAAAACAGATCAAAGTCATGCCAGAGTCATGTTGGCTAAAAGGTATTCACTTTGCGCCTAAAATCACTTAGTGATGGTGGTAATTAAAACTTTATAGAGAGGCTGTTCTAGATTCTGGGTGCCACTACGAAGAAGCTCCTTTCCTTTGTGGCTGCCCATTTCATTTCACTTGGTAGAAACGCACAGAACAGGGCTTCTTTAGCAGATATTAGAATACAGTAGGTATGTATGGTACAAGGCACTCTTCCAGCCAAGTTAGGCAAGGCTTGGCTTGAACTGGGCTTGGTAGCAAATTGGCAGTCAGTGCAGGTCTTCCAAGACCAGTGTGATGTGCTTCTAGCCAGCTGTCCTGATCAGCAGTCCAGCAGCTGCATTCTGTACCAACTGCAGCTTCCAAACTGTCTTCAAAGGCAGCCCTCTATAGAGCACATTACAATAATCTAATCTGGATCTTACCAGAGCATGAATAACTGTGGTATAAGTTGCATGCACACTCCCCAGAAGAAACCAGTGGCAAACCTGATGCCTTCCTGCACTTTGCTCCATAGTTTGCTTCCTGTGCACTCCCAGATGGAGCATCTGCACCAGAAGGGGCCATTTCCAACTCAGAAATGGCCCCTTCCATGCAGGGGCGCACTGGAAGCCAACTGCACGTGGAACATGATTTCATGCCGCACACGAGCACTTACCTGTCCCAGCACCAGAGCTGGTAAGGCTGTGGATACTGCATTCACATCTAATGTGCATGTGTGGTTCATCACCGTTGTCCCAGTGACGGTGCCAGCACATGCACACTGATGCCATCAGCCAGATGCAAGATAGTGGCACTCAGACATGTGTCTGCACTAAGGTAAGTATCTGGGCATGTAGTGGGTAGGTTGATGTGTACTAGCATTTACAAGTGCTAGTACATGGGGGGGCAAGTTGACCATTCCTGTCCCCTGCATAGGACGGGAAGTGCAAATCTGCCACTTGTCCGTCTTGCAAGTCACCAGATCCAGGAATCAAGGGACCTTTTTACCAGGTGCATGCACAAAACAGTTTTTTAACATCCATAGAACTTTTTTTTTTTTTACTTCAATGGTTGGTTTAAAGCTTACAATAGTAAAATTAAAATGTTTACATCTAGGACAACTGAAAGCACACTAAAGGCTATGTACAAGCAAAAATTGAGTGTTTAGTTTGCCATTGAAACAAATGCCTATTTGTTCAGTTCAACAGTGAACACATTAATGAAATCAACAGTAGTTCAGATTGATCACCAAGCCTCTTCAAAAAGAAAAATATCGGTTTTTTTCCATTGGAAAAAGACTCTCTTCAATTGCAAAGGCACAGCAAAAACACACTGTTTGAGTGATTCGTTCATTTTTAAGAGTGACAGACTGGTTCGGTTCAGCTGAATTTCTAGGTATTTCAACAACCTCATCTTTAGTTTGATGTGAATATTTACAAACATGAACTTTGCAATCAAATTTCCAGACATGAACCAAAATTTGTATGTCTCCTAAGAGTAAAAGCATTTCTTCCCAAAGCCAAAAAACATCATTTTCCAAATCTAGCATTTTCTCAATGCCTTCACTTGACTGCCCTGCTATTCTATTATGTTCTGACCCAAGAAAAGTAAACCTAGGGCAGGTTTCTGCAGATATAATTGTGCGTGATCTAGATTAGAATCTTAGCATATCAGTGAAGATTTCACTGAATATAAATAAGAATGCTGGTCACAAAATGCCCAATCAGATGCATGTTGCTTTTTTTTCTTTGTACCCACAAATGTCTTTGTGCATTATTATATGAGTACACTGCCATGCAAGGACCTAATGACACAATTAGGTGCTCTGAACGCATTATATACTTTTGACTTTCTTGGAGCAAGATAAATTGAGCTTGTTCAATAGTAGGAAATGAGTATATTGTGATGGCTAACCCATAATAGTGGGCTTGTGTGTAGCTCTGTCAGATAAACAGGAAAGATAACCCAGGTGAAAATAAAAAAGCCGGTACCTTGAGTGGTGCTGTCTATACCACAGTGCTGGTGTTATACTGAAAAGCACAGTTTCTTGGGACTTCTCCTTTGAGAATGGAGAAAGGCCTCCAACCCAAAGTGAAGGAATCCCTCTCAACCCAATGAAAATTCCAGCTACAATTTAAAAATAAAAACAATTTTGGCTCCTTCAGAGAAATACTGTTAAAGAGGCTATATTTGAGACACCACCTGTAGCCCATATATTTGATGTGTTGGCTCAGAAAATTAAAGAAGTGTGATCCATAAAATGGATTTTCTACATATTTTTAAAATTTCATGAACCTCTCCTGCACTGCTCAGTTGCTTGTCTAACAGCAGTTTTGCACAGCAGATACTCTGATCAGTGTCAACCAGTTTGGCTGAGTGAACCGGAAACTCCTCCCCTACTGAAAGCTGGTTTGTGGGCTTCATTCAAAGTCCATGCAGCACCGTCAAATCCTTTGATCTGAAACACCACTGGCTCTTATGCAGTCTTGCGAACCCCCCACATGGAATCTTTTGGTACAGAGTGGTTTTCCTTTGACATGGTTGGTAGAATGTGACTTCCCTCATTTAATGCTTTCTGAGAATCTTGTCTTAATACAACCTGGCTTCTACAGTGCCACTAACTTACACTTCTAGACTGAAGCTCTTTCAAGGTGCCATGGATGGATCTTCATAGATGGATCTTCAGTTAATAATACATTTTCTTACGTTACTAGAGCTGGGCTCAGCAACTCCCTAAACCCTTGGTTTTCTGTAAGTAGCAATTATACTTGCTTAACATTGTTTTTCACTACATGGCCATTTGTGGAAACCTGAGTGCATTCAGTCCCCCATGCCATACAGTTGTCCATTTCTTCTCAACAGACCTTCCATGCTCAGTATTCATTTTCTCTGCCCCTCCCTCTTTCTAGTTCCTTTTTCTTCAACTACATAATTTAGGATTCATGTTGATGCTGATTAAGATTGCTATATAAAAAAATAATTAAAATCAAGGATGGAAAAACAACTATTCACTCTGGAAAGACCTGGGTGAAAAGATAAATTCTTCAGTGGGTGCTTAAAAAACAGAAACATAGGTGCCCTATGGATATCATAACTATTATTTTAGTATTTTAATATACTGAAACTTTTAAATGTTTTTATGTATATTATTGGTCTTAAAATTGGTTTTACTTTGTTGTTTTAAAGGTTATCTGCCCTGAGGCCTTCGGGTATAGGGCCGGGTAGAAATATAAATAAGTAAATAAGAGAGGCTATTCCATAAGGTGGGTGCCACCACAGAGAAAGCCCAGCTGCAAGAAATCTCGAGAAGATATTCAATGATTAGTGGTAGTTGTAACAGGATCTTAATGAGAGATGCAGTCTGCCAACTAAGGTGGTCCCAAGTAGTTAAGGGCCAAAGACTGAGGATTTACATATGAATGCAAAAGTGAACTGTCCCCAAAATGGTCCGCCATTAACAAAGAAAGATCATCAATGAGGAAATTGTTCCATGCAGATGACTTTTTCATGCAGAATCCACAGCTTGAACAAATACTAGAGGCAACAAGAAAACAACCAAAGTAAGAACATATTATTAATATGATGCTTTTAACAGAGAGAAAGATACATGGTTATTTCTCTTCCTGCACAAATGATAATCATATTTACAGATAAGTAGTGTGGGTTTTTCTCTCAGTTTCTAGTAAACAAATATGCTTTATTTATACTGCAAACTCAAGAAGATGACGAAACAATATACATGCAACTAAGCATGATGTTTGGGACTGGCTGTGGCTCAGTGTTGGAGCAAACTGCCCAAAAAGCAGAGGGTTGCCAGTTCGATCCCCAGCCTCTCCAGAGAAGCAGGCAATGGCAAACTACTTCTGTATCTCTGCCAAGAAAACTGCACAGAGGCACCCATGAAGGTACCCAAGCAGTCAACCTGGAGTGAGTCACAACTCAGTGGTACACAACAACGTGTGATGTTTATTGTCTTTATTTAAAACAAAACAAAACTGGCTGTAAAAATTGCTTTTGAAGAAGAAGAAGAGCTGGCTTTTCTACCCTGCTTTTCTCACCCATTTTAGGGGACTGAAAGCAGCTGACAAAGCTTTTCTATTCTACTCCCCCCAACAGAACACTCTGTGAGGTTGGTGGGGCTGTGAGAGCTCAGAAGAGAGCTGTGACTAGCCCAAGGTCACCCAGCTGGCTTCATGGGGGAGGGTGGAATTGAACCCAGTATTCCCAGATAAGAGTCCACCTCCCTAACCACTAGACCAAACTGGCTCACAGTTTGAGCTGTGGACTTTGCATGAAAAGTGCTCAGCAGGGAACAATTTCCTCATTGATTATCTTTCCTTGTTAATAGCCTCTATGAGCATTTTGTGGACAGTTCAGTTCTCCATTCATACATAAATCCTCAACCTCTGGCAGACTAAGGGAGAAATGGAGAGATAGAAAATGAAGTAAAACTAAGGGGCTTCATGTATGACTCTCAGCTACATCTTCAGCACTTATTTACAATCAAAATTAAAAGGCTTCTGTCTTGGCTGAGAGAACCTCTAATCCACAATATAGCTAAAGAAGACAACACAGTATACCAAGAAATAAATTCTAGTGTGCCTGAAACTGTCTTCGTCTTAATATAAGAACACAAGAAGAGCCCTCCTGGATCAGGCCGCAGTCCATCTACTGCAACATCCTGTTCCACTCAGTGATTAGGATTACAGTCAGATTCTGGTCTATCTAGCAGCCCTGCCAATTCTACTCTCTGCCTTAAGATGTCACTGATCGACTTAGTGTTGAGATTTCCTTCCACAAACTGAATGCAAAACATGGAAAAGAGGAAATTCTGATAGTCTTAATATATCTCCCACTTCCTACAACAAGTGACAGACAAGGTGCTGATGGTGCTTGACTGGTCTTATGGGCATTCATTAACTCAGCTTACTTTTACAGATCTTTAGTTTGCACTTCCTTCACTAACTAGCATAAAACAAATTTGAAGCCTTCCAAAATGCAGTTGGGCTCAAAAATAAATAATGCAATATAGGCCACCAAAGTGAAAGAATGAAGGCCTGAGAAATGCACATTATTAACTAAGCTGCAATTGTACTTATTTTTTAAACAAATGTTAAGTCTTCTGACTCACCTCCCCAAAAATAGACCTCTCTTTAAAAGATTTTTAAAACACTGCGTGACAGTAAACTTTGTGGATTTCTTTCAGAATATATACAGTTATGGTTGCACTATTGGATTTTGTACTATATTAATTCATGTTTTATGACTGCATGTTTTTAAATCTTGATTGTAAACCCCCTGGGTTTTTGCGTTTGTTACTTGCAACAATTCTGTTTTTAAATGGTTCTCTGACACAGCTTTGTAATATTGTTCAGAGTGTTGCTCTTGTGTTCTGAAATTGTTGCTTCGAGACTCACCACCAGAATGGAATTTTACAGTGCAAAGGAGGCACCAAATGATACATAGAAGAAGAAGAAGAAGAGCTGGCTTTTCTACCCTGTTTTTCTCACCCATTTATTTATTTATTTATTTTATTTTATTTTATTTATTTACATTTATATCCCGCCCTATACCCTAGGGTCTCAGGGCGGGTAACAGCATATTTAAAAGACAAGAATATTTAGAATAAAACCATATATAAAAACAGTATAAGACATTAGTATGTGCAGTAGGGGACTCAAAGCGGCTGACAAAGCTTCTATTCTTCTCCCCACAATAGAACACCCTGTGAGGTAGGTGAGAGCTCAGAGGAGAGCTGTGACTAGCTCAAGGTCACCCAGCTGGCTTCGTAGGGGAGGGCGGAATCGAACCCGTTATTCCCAGATAAAAGTCCGAATCCCTAACCACTAAACAAAATCCAATCATTTGAGTTACAGTTGCACAGTGAAGCACAGAAATGAGTCTTCTTATTGTATAAAGATTTGATTCCAAATTTTCAATCAGCAAGTTCACCTTCTTATATAAATTGTGTTATTACATTTAATGGTGATGGGCATTTTAAGTATTCTAGCAGAAGTATGAATTAGTGAGAAATGGATTGTTCCACTTTCCAGAGGAATGATCACAACAAGTTCCAAATAAGGCATGAGTTCCAAGAGCCGCCTTATAGAAGTACACTGGTGGCACCTATTAGACCAACAAGAACGGTACATTCATCTTACCTACAGAAGCACAGTGACCATACCCTGGATGGATAGCAACCAAACACAATACCTCTGAAATCCACAGCAACTGACAATGGAATTTTGTTACCAGGGTACTGCAAATTCTGAGAAATCCCCAGGGACTGAACAAGATTCAACAGAAAGTTTTAAAGTGATCACTAGAGTGAGTTGCTGAGCCTAATGGGAGTTTGGGAATGAAAAAAAAATGTGTTATCTTTATTCCACAACAATTCTTTATTAACAGGGGACAAAAAGTCACACAGGGGGCTAACTAGCGTCAAATCAGAGCAAATAACTTGCCCGTAAAGGAGCTGCATTTCACGTAAGAAATCCCCTGCTAGATCAGAGCCATGGCCCATCTAGTCCAGCTGTCTGCTTTCTCACTGGTCAGCCCAGTGCACAGAGAAGTCCAGCAGCAGGTGGGTTCAAAACAGAATTCAGCAACATCTTATTTGTCTCTCACTGCAGAAAGGGAGGAATTAAAGCCACCTCATTAATCATCAGAGCACCTAGACTGCCTGCCTGAATCCATCCCTGCGAAATGGTCTTGAGCACTGTCATGGACCAGGAAGTCATACTTCATTAGAGGGGCTCTTATCTCCTGCACAAACATGGATCCCTGGGGGCAAAGGATAATATTATCTTGACTCCTTCCTGCACCACCTGTGAGTCTCCTTTTTGATAGCTCCCTGAAGGATACGGATAAGCATTGCCAGCAGTCCAGGTAATGTGTGGTTTAGCCAGGTGAGGTGTAGTTTAGCCAGGTAAGGTGTGCTGTAGCCAGATCGCACCCTCAGCCATTGGCCAGATTTGGCAGTGGAACAGGATTAACTAGATTCTGTTGCCTGTGCCAGCAACCCTGTGTTCTTAGTGAACATATATTCTAATGGCTGTATCTATGGTGGGTTAGGCACCACCAATCTCATGTTTCCATGGATGAAGAAAGGAGGATGCTTGCAGAAACCATGCACTCCTGAGTGTATTATTCACTAGGGCAAAGGTGAATAAACAAGAGGCCACATTCACCCAAAGCGATCACATGGAGCTGTCAGCTGGATGGTGTAAATTGACAGCTCCAGTGCTAGTTCCTGAAAAAAGCCTTATTATTATATTGTCACTTTGGAATCCAGAGGCCTATCTGATCTGTTGGAATGTTAAAGGCTTCCTATCTCTGACTTAAAAAAGGATTTTCTGCATATGCCAAAACTTTTGAGTTCACTCAGAGTTTTGCCCTGAGGGGAAGGATTGCATTATGAACTCATCTCCAGAGCAGGACAATAGCAGATATAACAGATGCCACTTGATCTCTATCACCTGATATGGGCTATTTCCCTTTTGATTGGATTTGGTTCTGAATTACTCCTTGATTTAATTTACCCGGGAAGAGACTGCCTCTTGCTTACTGTTTTTGAAATTCTGATACAGTGATAGATGTGAGCATGGCATGTCTGCATAGCATGTGCAAAGATGAAGGTAGTTTGGCACTACTTGGCCGAACCAGCCCAGGAGCTAAGTCATTCTGGTAGCCTCCGAGTGTGGTGTTCAAACACAGCACTACCTAAGATACATCAAGAAATCTTTGCAGGGATTTTGCTTAACAAAACTTCAAACTGCTTTCACTTTACAGGCCTGGAACTTCTGTTCTCCCCACAACAGACACCCTGTGAGGTAAATGGGGCTGTGAGAGCTCAGAAAGATAGCTGTGAGTAGCTGAAAGTGGCTCCCTGTAGGAGTGCAGAATCAAACCAGGAGACCACCGGATATCTCAAACCGCAAGACCAAACTGGTTCACAAAACAGGCCTGCATGCTTTGGTCAGTTTTTGGAGAATAAGACACTGGAGTACAGAAACTTTTCAGGAAGCCCTGTTTTAGTCCTCTTTGTAGCAACAAAACTGGTATCGAAAGTGGCACTATTGGTCACTTTCCAGGGCTGATATGCTGAAGGGACCTTTTTCTCCCATGTTTCTTCTCCCTGCAATTGCTGCTTTTCCCCTGTTCTCTCCAGGCAACAAACAGAGAGCATTATTTGAGTAGTTTGGGCCCAGACTCAGAAAAGGGAGGTAAATGGACAGCAGTGATGATCTACTCTACAAAAGTGCTGGCATATTGCTAAGGACTATTGTGCCAAACAAACAATAAAACCCTTAGAGCCAATTGACGAATCTATAACTCATCACTGAAAGCAAAATACCATGTTGCACTGCAGTCATAGAGAATGTTCAGACCTGGCACTAAAGGATTAAACTGGTACTTAACAGCATCTAATCTGACACTACAGGACATCCTCAACACATTCCCTTCAAATTTCCAGCACTTCAAGAGCAAGAGCGTCTCCACTAACTACTCATCAAACTAACTACTCACGTTCTTCATCACTTCATTACAGATTCCTCTGCAGCACACACACAAAAAAAATAAGGACATAAGCGGAGACCTGCTGGATCTGGTCACATCCCAACTAGCCCAGCATCCTGTCCCACACAGCAGCCCACCAATTGCTTCTGGGCATCTCAAGTGGAAGTCAACCGCAAAACCTTTACCTGTTCTCCAGTCCCTGCAAATGGCTTCTGGAGACATCGAGCCTATGGACCTAGGAATCCATTCCAGTAGCCATTGATACAGCCAGTTTGGTCTAGTGGATAGGGAGCCAGACTATTGTCTGGGAATACCAGGTTTGATTCCACCCTCCTCCACAAAGCCAGCTGGGTGGCCTTGGGCTAATCACAGCTCTCTTCTAAGCTCTCACAACCCCACCCACCTTACAAGGTGTTCTATTGTGGAGAGAAGAACAGAAGGTTTGTCAGCCACTTTGAGTCCTCTTGAATGGGTGAGAAGAGCAGGGTAGAAAAGCCAGCTCTTCTTCTTCTTCTTCTTCTTCTTCTTCTTCTTCAAAAGCAATTTTTACAGCCAGCTTTGTTTTTTTAAAAAATAAAGACAATAAACATCACACGTTGTTGTTGTTGTTGTTGTTGTTGTGTACCTCTGAGTTGTGACTCACTCCAGGTTGACTGCTTGGGTACCTTCATGGGTGCCTCTGTGTAGTTTTCTTGGCAGAGATACAGAAGTAGTTTGCCTCTTCTCTGGAGAGTCTGGGGTTGAGAAGCAGGGTTGAAAAGCTGGCTCTTCTTTTTCTTCTGTCATCCATGAATTTGTCTAATGCACATTGGTGTTTTTGCTGCGGTAAAACAATCACCACTGTAATGATGGTGATTTGCACTTAGCTGGGCACAAAGTCAAGAGTCAGCTAAGTTTCGAATGTCCTAAGTGCAGACACCCAAACTGTTTCAGACATTAGCTGACCACCACACCTCATCCTGGTGCAAACTGGTCCTGTATTGCTTTCGCTTTTGAGAATTGCCATTGAAAGCGCCTTACATATAGAAGGGGGCTTAAAAAATGAATAATAATGTTTTGTAAGATGTAGGCTTCCACACAAATAACTAGATTTCTAATTCCATGTAGGTTGAGGTGAAACGTCTAGGTAGCTGCATCACTGATGGTAATAACTAGCTAGTAATGTCATTGAAAGCTACCAACAAATATGTTTAGTAGGTACTGGACCATATGGGTTTTGGTAGAAACCTTCTTAATCTAGTCACTTAAATGACAAGGGACATGCTTCTCTCCAAACCAGAGTACCTAGGCATCTATTCTAGTAGCCACTGAGACACCTGTTCCCCATGTATTTGGATAATCCTTTCTTAAAGATCTCCAGTAGAGATAAGTCAGTTCAAATTTAAATCAAACCATTTGGTTCAAGGCACTTTGATTCAAGCTGAACCAGCAGTCCCTGCTGAACAGAATGGTTCTATATCAAACTAAATTCAGGGAAGTTTGGTTCAAAGCAAAGTGTACCTTACAAACCTGAGTTCAAGCACACCTCTACTATTCAGGCCATAACGGCCTCCTCTGGTAGTAAATTCCATAGATCCATGACCCACTGGGTGAAAAAAAAATGCTTCTCCTTGTCAGATCTACCTTTGTTGCCCATCAGTTGCATCAAGCCATTGCACCTTTTCCTCATTATACACAATCTTGCAAACTTCTATCAGGTCCCCTCTTAAAAGCCATCTTCCTGGGCTGAATAGGCCTAGATGTTGCAATCCGATCTCATAGGTGTTCCAGCTATCTGTTGCCCTTTTCTGCCATTTTGCCACTGTAGGATTTACAGAGACCCCAGCTCTTCTATTCATACAGATTGCATCACTACCACCACACGCCTGAAGGATAAAGGAAAGGGGATAGTAATAAAATATAAAGAGAGAGCAAAGAAGACAATAGTTATAAATGTTAAACATTTGAATTATACTCTTAAAAGTATAAGATTTACCAAATGAGCTCTCATAAACAATTTTTGTGTGATTTGTGCATGTTACCTTTGCATCCTTGTTGACCCTGGCTTGATTACTAATAAGAGAAAAATAAGTTAAGATTTGGCCTTAATTCAGGCCTAACAGGTTTTCATGGGGAAAGAGAAGGTTATGCTTGTCCAGAGATCAGCAAAACAATAGAAAACAGAAGCTCCTGCCTTGGGCATTTTCATGCAAACCACTGCTTGTTTATTCATTTTTAAACACTTTTTTTTTCCTTTTTGGAAGATCTCAGTCTCCCAGTTACAATATCTGATACCTTCTTTATGAAGAGATATCTGCGGATAATCAATATACTCAGATTGGCTTTTTCTCTAGCTATTTGTCTTTCTACTATAATCCTATTCAGGGCTTGTTTCAAAAGTTAAGCCACATTAAGGCTGTGTTCACACCTAAGTTTGAATCTAGTTTTAGTCCGCTTTCAGGGTCAGAAAACAAGTCCACAAAATAACTAGTCCTTTTCCTTCTAGGTTATCTAACTCAAAGGTGGATTTTCTGAGGTAGGTGATGCTTTAAAAAAACAGCTTCTCACTTTACTGATGTGCTCCCCCACTCTGAAAGTGGACTGAAACTAGGGGCATGTCTGCACTGGTTTTAGTGTCAGTTGGACGGAAAAGGTGCAAAACAGACTAACGTGCACTGGTGTACACACTAGAGAATGCTAGTATGCGTTAGCCTAGCCCCCTCGTGCCCAGACACTCATCTGGGTCTGGTCGCGCATCCAATCCTCTGCAGGGCACCACCATTTTATTGTGGCACACTGCACAACTGTGCGTGCACTGATGCCATCACCACAGTGATGATGGCGCTCCACGCATGCATGGCACCTCAGATGGCCCCCTCACATCAGAAATAGTGCAATGGTCACCGCTGGAAGCTACAGGTAAGTTTCTAGTTAGCATTAGGTTGCGTGTGGTGCACAATTTCATTTATGATAGGTGAACACCTGGACAGGCAGGGGGCGCTTGTAGGCTGTAAACACCTCCTGCAAGTGCAGATGGAAAGAAAGAAAGAAAGAAAGAAAGAAAGAAAGAAAATCTATTCCTAAATTCAGCAGTTACAGGGACAGCCCTGGTCACAAGTGCTAGATTTTGTTGCACTCTGAGCCCTCTCAAGGTCTTGCTTGAGGTGTTCAGATGATGCCAACAACTTCTGCTGCCCCAGCCACTGGAAACTTGTGGTCATTAAGCCTGAAGGACTTAAAGTCCCTCCTCTGAGGATCCTAGAAATTTGAACCACGTGCTGGTGACCAGCAGATGTCATGTTCCCCCCAACCCCCCCAACCCCAGCTTGCCTGTGGTAAATTTGTGCTCTTCAGTGATGTCGAGGAGCTGCTCTGGGTAACATTTCAAAGCACTTGTTGCAAGTCAACTAAGTTCTGGTACCCTGATTTATTCTCCTAATCACTTTCACCACATGATATTTACTTGAGGTCTCCCAAAATGCAGATCCTAGCATGAGTACCCCAGCCACCTGAACACTTCAAGGGAGGCATTGACTGCATACACAGCTTGTTCCTACACTGGCACAACCATGATATCACAGCATCTAGAGAACGTATTGTTCATACACAAATGGCCATGACTACATAGCTACTGTGCTCCGATAAGCGGCAGTTATAAGGTCCAGCCAATGCTGAACTGTGCCTGGACACAGCCAAACACCCTTCATTGCCACAGTCCTGTGGCATGAATCGGGAGTAAAGATTACTCAGGATATGAATAATGCTCTGATATTTCTCCACTTATGTTCAAGTACCATAAAAAAGGTCTCCATAAATTAGTGCATTTTGCTCTGCCAATAAAATAACGTAAAGGCCTCCTAATGTCACAAGGCTCTCTCTGTGTGTATAGACAGATATAGACATAGCTAGAATGAAAGAAAAAGAGTCTGCCTCAAGACATCACTTTGCAAGCCCATGTTTTACCAATAGACCAGAGTAAAGTGGTTTTAGAGGGGAAATAGTTTGCCTAGATCCACAGTCGATACCCCACGTTATAGCATTTTTGTGACATCACACTGGCAAGATTCTTCCATTCACATGCTCAGCCCTTCCCTTCCCTTCCCTTCATGCTCAGCATGAAGTAAATCCTGACTGGTCCATGCATTATCAAGTGAAGGTGAGTTCATGTTAGTTATCGTGCTGTTCACCCTCACAGATGAAAGATTGAGGAGTAACACAGTGAGAATACTTAAAACCACTAATTTTTAAACCCGAGTATTGAGTGTACAATGCACAGCTAGAGTGGAGAATTGCTGAATATCATTCTATCAAATCAAATGCTGCTGCATATTAAAATTGGATTTTCTGCCCTGTCTGGACACACCATTACATATATATGGATGTAGATACAGATATAGATATAAGATTCTGCCCAGTCCTGGCAAGCACAACATTTGCTTTTTTATATATTTATTTCAAACTTGCTAAAATGCAGTAACTTTTATCTTCTCCAAAATACATCCAGTGTTAAATGACCCGATCTCTCTGTGTGTGTGTTGTAGACACTGCTTTCCCATTTGTGGGGGACATACCGTCCCCACTTCAAAAAACGGGACTGGAGAGATCAACCATTGATAATTTCTCTCTTTATCTTTATCTCTTTGTTTGCAGCTTGGAATGCCATCGATACTGTCTTTGTCTTTGTAATTGTTTTAATTAGCTAGTCAGCGTGGGCCCCTGACAGCCCTTCTGATAGAGCATTATGGTCAACACAGCAGGATAGAGAAGGCTGTTAACATGAAACACAGACATTACAGCAGGCTTAATTTCTTTGTGTCAAATTTATTTTCTCCCTCCCCTCCCATACTCTCGCCTGAGGGAGGGGGCTGGGAGCTGGAAAGGAGGAGGAGGAGGCATTATTGTTAAATTTATGCTAAGCTTGGTTGCTTACAGATGGCAAGGCAGGTTCCTCAACAGCTTCTTTCATATATTGATCAGAAAAGCAACCTAATGATGCTAGCAATAAGGAACAATCTCCAAGTTACCCTTCCAAATTATGTACTATGAGCCTATGAGCCTACGAAACTTCGTATTCTTCTTGGTGCATTTTTGTTTAACTTGTTTGGAAACCGCTTTCCAAACAGTTCAGGAAGCTGCTGCACTTTTTCCATGCCATTCTGGGGAAACTCTTGTGTACTGTTTGTTCTTACTGAACATCCTTCTTTTGTAAATTAAGGATCTGGCTGTTCAATTATGATGCAGATCTACAGGAATTAACAGTAAACTCTGGAATGAGTTGCCCTTTTCAGACAATTCTGTCAATTAACAATGCAAAAGGTGCTGCCAGTCTCCATGTGGTCTTTGGATTTCTCGCTTTTTCTTTCTTCCCTATTTTTTTTTAAATAAATAAATAAAATACAAATTCACCTTGACATTTTTTTTCCCCTTGGGAGTGAGATGAAATTGTGAGCAGGGCATGGTGTATTTAAAAAGAAAGAAAGAAAGGAGCATTTTTATTCAAGTCTTTCTTTAAAATATGAATTGCATACATTTACCTCCTAAGTAATTCAGTGCCAATTATTACCTCACCCCAGCTGTGCCCCGGACATTCATAAAAGCATCTGTTTTATTAACCGTGAATGTAAGGGTCTGTTTTGCTTCTCTTAGAACTAAAGTGCAAACTCGGTCCATTGTGTTTTAAGCTTTAACTTGTTAAGGTATTTGTTGGTTTTTGATGATAAGGTAGCTTTTGATGTTGGATTTAGTGCGCCACTCGATGGTCTGCATGTTCAGAAGAGCTGTTTGTGTCTTTCAATATAAAATGTGTATTAGTAATGCTGAGAGGTGGCCCAGAGTTACAAAGATGTTTAAAACCCTTGTTAGCTTTCCCTCCTTTTGTGTGTTTTTTTCACAGTTGATATCATTGTGTTAATTGGTTACAGGTGGAAAGGATAATTGCACCTCTTATATAAATGGAAAAACTGCTAGCAAGCAAATAAACAAAACACGTAAGGGCACAAATTGTACTGTACAATTAATATATGTGACCCAAATATCCAGTTATCAAGGCACTGAAGTTTAATTCTGTGTATATATAATTGATTTTTCAGTGCAGTAGATTCATAATCCAGCCTTTTTATGCTAATTGTAGTTAATCTAATTGTTAAAATGTATGCAAATATGGACCTAAGGCAAAGTGATACCAAGCTAAATAGAAATAGTTGCCTTCTAAAACTCAGTTGTGCTATGATGGTGCTGCTGCCTTCCGAGCCAACAAGTTAAACAAATTAATAGGTTCAAAGGCTATTAATAAGTAGTCATCTCAAATCAACAGTCTACTCCAGGCATTAATAATCTTTCACTGCTAGTGGAAGCTATTTAGTGCACACAAACCTATACCGATTTATTTACGGGACAGTTTTAAAAATGGCTGCATGCTGGAAGCATCTGTTAATTGATGGAATGAGAACATTGGGTTTCTCAATGCCTTTTTCTACTGGTTGAAAGCCAGATGTGGTCTAGCTATGGAGTGAGCCTGGCTTTTTACCAGAGGCCCAGAATACAAAGGGAAGCCTGTGTCTTCAGCTGCTTACTGAGCTACACCCAACACCCAGACTAGGTTATCATAAAACCTATATAAAAACAAGCTAAAACCTGAATCTATTAAGGCAACAATATCTGACAGGAGATGTCAAGTGACGTGTATAGCCAAAGGCTAGACTGAAGAGGGGCATCATTGCTATAAATCTAAATGTGTGCACTGATGGAGTAAGGCACATCTCAGAGGTCATGGTCAAACCTTCCCCTTTAAAACCTTCTTCAGTCATTCTTTGGACCCTAACATTCACACCTTTTCATTTCAATTCATTTTATCTGTGGACTTTCCAGAGGGGAAAGCCCAAATGGAGGCTGGAAAGTCCACAACTAAAATGGATAGAAATGAAAAGGTGTGAGTGTTGTGATCCAAAGATGGACTGAAGAAGGTTTAAAGTGAAGATGTGACCACAGCCAGACAGAAGGTTGCTCCACAGACTGGGGTTTGCCACAGATAAGGTGTTCTCACATGACCTTGTGGGCCAGTTTGGTCTAACGGTTAGGACTTTTATCTGGGAATACCAGGCTTGATTCTGTGCTCCTCCACAAAGCCATTTGGGTGACCTTGGGCTAGTCACAGCTCTCTTCTGAGCTCTCACAGCCCCACCTACCTCACAGGGTGTTCTATTGAGGGGAGAAGAACAGAAAGCTTTGTCAGCTGCTTTGAGTCCCCTTAAATTGGTGAGAAAAGAGGGGTAGAAAAGTTAACTCTTCTTCTTGTACCTTTAGCTAATGATAGAGGGGTCACTCACATGAGGGCCTTTCCTGCACACAGTAGAAGGAGGGAGCTTGTTTGCCTCAAGGTCCATGTCATGAGGGGCCCATTTTCCCTCCTTTGGCAGTGACTATTCCACTCTAGCTAACCTCCTGGTGGAGATCAGTCACAATAGAAATATGGCTGCCCCAAAAACTGGCTGGAAACACAGGCATCTTAATGTGACCATCAGACTGCTGCAACAGCTAGGCTACACCTAAGCCACCTCCCCAGCTTACCAGTGGAGATACCTCATGAAGATGCCATTTTATTTTGCCATGCAAGGAAGTGGTTCCATACTGTGCTTTGATGGATTCATTGCACATAACCATATGACATTCATACCTGGCAGCACAAATCTTTTAACTTCAGCAGACCCGGCTTTTGTTTCTGTAAGAGGTTTGCTCTCCTAATAAATTTTGAAAATCAAAAAAGGAGCAGAACTAAAATACACTCACCGTGTTGCCCAAGAATTCCTGCAATAATGCTTAACTAGCATCTGCAGTTCAAACACCCAGTCATAGCGGCGGATGATTATTTTCTAGTTTTCATTTTGAAATAAAGGGTGAAATGTTGACATACTGAGAGCAAACACAACAAAATCTTTGGCTAGGTCAATAGGTTACTCACAAATGTGCAGGAAGGTTAATCCCAAAGCTCATGTCCTCCTGAAGTGCCCATTGTTTTATGTATTCATAACCCTGAAAAAAACAAAAAAAAATATTCTCCAGCTTCTCCATCTCACATATTTCCTGCAAGTTAAATTAATACACTTACCCATTTTAAATAAATGGCTTAAACAATCCCAAAATTTTATGACCTCTCACAGCACTTCCAAATTAGTTTCCATATCAGGGCATCTCAGCTATTCTTGGGCACTTGTACCACAAACTGAAAACTACAGTAGGTTCCTGCTAGCATGAATTGTTTCATGAAGTTCTGAACTTAAGGGGGGAAAAAAAACTTAGGGCCTTTCAGGACTAGTACTAGTACTGCACAAGGATTAAAACTCCACTGAGCCCCTCATTCCATCCACACTGAGCCCCTCATTCCATCCACACTGAGCCCCTCATTCCATCCACACTCTGATGTGGAACAGAAGAGGCCCCATCTCTTGCTAAGCCACCCTATCCATATTGGTCAGAGTGTAGACTGGTCAAGGCAGCCAAAATGGCTGCCAAGACCAGGATAGCAGTAGACCCTTTAAAAGGTCTACTCGTGGTCCCGGGGTTGTTAGACCAGGTCAGAGAGAAACTCCTAACTGCACCACCAAAACTGCTGCATGGGGCCTGTTTCAGAACAAGCCACCCAAGTGTGGACAGCTTTGTTCTGGGCCAGTTGGACCGCTCCAGCTGGGAACTGTTTCAGAGTGGTTCCAGCTGGAGTGGTCCAGTACAGGTAAGGGAGGAAATGTTCTTACACCATGCAACATTTTATAGAAATTTCAGTTGACAACATCACACTGTTGAAAGAGTAATTAAACATATTACAGCCAGAGCAAGAGTCTCCTATGGAACTCAATCTAAGTATCAAGCGCCAAGACCTACCTTTTAAAGTCTGTGAAACCCTTAATCATTGTCTAGTAGGAAACTGGGAGGCGGCCTGTTATTACTATTTTTTTTAAGCAAAGGTCTCTTACGCTGACAGCAGGCAGCACTAGTCAGAAGCATAAGGCCCAACTACACACAATATTCCTGAAATGCTTTGAGCCAAGAAAATGTCTTGCTTCAATACAGGAACGTCAATACACCAAAAACTTTAACCCTTTTTAGAGCTTAAAAAAACCACACTTTCCAACTGGATTTTATCCACTTTTTAGAACATCCATCTTTCAACCTGAGGCCAATGCTACGGTAAGTGTGAATTTTTTGCTGCATAGCACCAGGTTTTGCTATGCAGGGACTGAGAAACATTGTAAAAGCTGTCTGGCTTCTTACCCTGCTTGCAATCCTCCAGAAGCTGCCCCTCAGAAGCTTACCACCTCCACCTGCCATTGAGGGTAGGAATGTGCACAAACAAAAAATTCATGATCGTTTTGCAATCAAAATAAACATCCAAAAATTCATTTCTTCATAGATCATTGATTTCCGCAGTCGTGGGTGAACAGTTTCATGGTGTGTGTGTTTTCAATTGGAATGCCTTATTTTCATGAGTAAAATAGTCAATCAAATTTTTGTATTCACAATCAGGGAACATTGATTGATTCATTCAAAAGTCCAAACCTTCAAATACCTGTTACTTTTGTTTTGATGCAAAAATTTGTGAATTCCAAAATTCTGTTGAATTTTTAAATGTGAATTTGTTCACGCACATACGCAATCAAAGCTAATAGCTATTTATAGCCTTGATGTCTGTGAACCGGTCCAAACCCTTTTTAAAACCATCCTATTCTCTGGGTAGAGATTAGAGAGAAAGATCATGATGTTCATGTTCTATGTTGTCCTACAACTGACATCAGAAATTAAGTACAGGTCGCATTTAGTTCATCTCATCTACACTACTACAAAAAGTCAATATCTGCTATACAACACAAATCTGGGTCTAAGAATGTGAAAAAAGCAAAGCAGAAGATAGATGACTTTTATTCTACTGAGCAGCAAACAGTTGTTTTGCAGCTATTCAATCCGGCTTCTGTGGGGAAGAAAATCTACTAATCGAATAGAGTACAGGACCAAGGATGGCCATTGCAATATTTATGGACTTTACTAGTCTGTGAAGGTAGAATACAGTCATGCAATTCCAACTAAAAACCTGTCTCATCCTGTGGCTTTTATAGGAGCATATCAAGACTATCATTGGTAGCATGGAAGTAGGGCAGAAATACAACTGGATAAAAATCTGGCCAAAGTAGGGATGTGCATGAATATTCGTACCATTTGATATTCTTATGAATATGGATATTCATATAGGAATCTATTGTTACAACATTCGTACACTGACATTTGTATTCATATGAATGCTTTGGAACATTTGTGAACCTGGGAGGTGGGAAAGTGGCAGTCACATCTCCAACGGATCCAGAGTGTGTTTGACATGGATTGAGAGTGGATTCAAAGTGGATTCAGGGCAGATTTCATGCTTTCAGAGTGGATGTTTTGGGATACGTAATAGATATGTATCGGTAGGTATAGAATACATACCAGATACGTATGGGATACGTTTGTATCGGATATTCTTACGAATTCGTAAGAATATTGTACACATCCCTAGGCCAAGGGCCATTTCTACACTACTCATTCTGTATCCTTGGACCCAGTGGGATACCCTGTCCTACTCTGCCCTGCCCTGGAACAAGAAAATCATCCCATGATAAGATGGGTTGCTGCTGGAGCGGGATAGGGGTCATTGACATTTGAATGGCTTGTCCCACTTGAGGCCCAGCCATTGCCTCCAAAGAGCCCTCAGAGGAAGCACAGAGGCACCATACCTTCATTCCCAGTTTTGGAGTTTCCAAAACAGACCCAGTGTCAATAAAGTATGATTGGGAGGGGAGAGACTGCTATAGTCTGCACAAGCCCACCGACAGCAGGCCTTTGGTCCAGGATTTCTGTCAGAACAACATTAAACCTGGAAAGGGCCAAAGATGACAGTGTAGTTTATGTGATGTGATTTTATTTACTTACTTATTTAGTATTTATACCCGATCACTTCTACCTTTCCCCTAAAAAACCTTTTAGATCAACATACCACTGCAATCATTTTTGTATAGAGCAAGCTCTCTCAAAATAATAATTAAAAAAGCTCTTTCCAAGCTCCAAAATAAAACTAAGATTGGCTATAGGCTATATTATTCTGCAACTGGTGCAGAATGCGGCTGCTAGGCTGCTGACTGGGACAGCTGGCCAGACGCACATCATGCTAGTCTTAAAAGAGTTACACTGGCTGACAATTCACTACCAAGCCCAATTAAAGGTGTTAACTTTGACTTCAGGCCCTAAATGACTTGAGACCCAAATATCTAAAGGAACGTCTTCTTCTATATTGACCTGCCCTTGCCTTAAGATCTGGAGAGAAGGCTCTCCTGGTTGTCCTGGCACCCTCAGTAGTAAAAGGGGTGGGCACCCGGGAGAGGGCCTTCTCAGTGATGGCCCCAAGGCTATAGAATAGTCTCCCCCTTGAGGTACATCAGGCTGTTTCACTGTATATGTTTAGGAAGGCAGTGAAGATGTACCTCTTGGTCCTGGCCTTTGGCTAAATGGGAATGTACTGTCTCTTACCACTTTACAGACACTATTACTGTTTTAATACATACTGCTGTTTTAAATGTGGTGGGATAGAAATACAAATAATAAGTAATATATAAGTACAATGTTACAAACAGGCTGCATCTTTGAAAGCAACTAACTTCTATAGAGCATGGTGAATCAGTCTATCAAACCCAAACTATATTAAATAATATGCATAAGACTTAACGTACCCATGAGGTGGCAAGCTACTTCTAATGTGATTCAGTTATAGGTAACACTTGTTGGCTAATGCCCTTGGGCACCATAGCTCTGCAACTTCCCAAAATGGGAGAGCATGTTATTGTGGGCCTAATGGGCCCAGTGGTATTTATGAAAAGGTCACCGTGAGGGCCAAGGGCCTGGTGCGTCCTCTCAGAACCACTGTGCCAAGCCCCCATTGCCTGCTGGCTGAGTAGGATCCTAAGCAGCATCTTATCAGGAATAGCTGTCAGTAAAGAATTCCAATAATCCAATCTGGAGGTCAGAAGTGCAAGAATAAGCACCTACAAATCGGACTGAGTGAACAAAATGGCAAGCGTACTAGTAATATTCCACAGATGACAACATGGGTTAAACTAAACCCACATTTCAGGTGTAACAAATGGAGATTGGTTGACAAAGGACAGCTTCGTGTCCTCCACTCCGCTTTTTCAGCTTCGCGGTGAAGCTAAACCTAAAAATGGAGAGAAACACAAATTTCACATTGCTATAGAAAATTAAATTGTGCCAGCTAATTCTCCCTCTCACCTTGGCCTTTGGGATAAATATCTTGTGAAATGTGTTACAGGCACAAAGAGGAAGAACCTGTGGGTGCAGTTGGGTTAATGTTAATAGCAAGATCATGGTTTCAGCTTAGTCTTTCAGGATATTTAAAATAAAATAAATACATAAAAGGTTAAAAAATGGTTAAGCCAGTACTCTCGCACACACACGCACTCTCTCGCATTCTCTGTCACACACACACATTCAGCGTGACTTCATGCCTTTACTTCCCAGAGAAAACCTCCCCAGGAAGCAAAGATGGAGAATAGTACAGCATCTGCACCTTGGGATGCCAGATCTATCCTTAACCTTACCAGTGCTTAAGGTAGCAATGCAAGGGGCTAACTGCTGCCACAATGGCGGTGATCACAGAACTGCAGCAACAGCGCCAACGTGTCTGTGTGGCACCACACAGTGATGGAATGACACAGTGCAGTGTTTGTGCCGCCCCTCCACGGGCTCCGTTTGAACCCCCCCCCCCAGCAGCTGAGCCTTAGAACTGCTCTACATGCCCCGGGGAAAGTTCTGCATGTATGCAGCTGCCCTGGATGACACGTGTAGTCGTTCCCCCAGAGTTCGCTATGCATCTAAGAGCTAAAAGTCCCTTAATTTAATTCTCTTTCTTATCAATACTTGATTTACAGCCAGGTGTATAACTGACTCCAGCCATATACTTAACCAAATTCACCAAATAGCAATGATTCTGTATTAATGTTCCATTCACATATACAGATCTCATATTTATCTTAATTTATTTTAAGGACTACTTTGCATTTTTGAAAAAAATTCAAAGTGCTTTACAACACTATTGATGCTGCTGTTCTCCAGTGCAAGACAAAGACTATTTAAAGTGCTGTTGGTTTCTATAGATTTTACTAGCAAAGTGAAACAGTTGCTTAAATAAATAAGAAAATTGCTGTATAAAACAAACAACAGAGGAAACAGAAAGATTAAAGGTAGGTTAAAAGCAGCCACAAGATACTGTAAAATCTGTTGCAACCAACTATGTTGCTACGTGGAGCAATTAATTCATGTTACTTAACAGTCCTCTCCGGAGATCTTTCCATGCATGAACACTTAACACAGGGGAAATTTGTACTCAAAGTTTCCCCATAGCACAACCCAGCAGCAAACTAAATGGTGTGTGTGTGTCACCTGATTCAATTTAAAAGTCAATCAACACTGGAACAGATAAAAGAAAAGAAAAAGAAAAAATCTTTCCCTGAGTATATTATTAACCTGTGGAATTTACTGCAAGAGGAAATTTTACTGAAGCAAATACTTTAGGAGGATTTGAAGGATTACATATATGCATGCAAAATGGGGGAGCACATTTATTTTGTGTAGCTACTAAGCATTAAAGGCCAAAGTACATGCTGTCTTATTAGTCAAACAGCGGTAGCTGAACAGTGTGTTTTCCTCATACTTTGCAGCAATTAAAGAGAGTGATGTGACATCATCATGCTTCATGTTGCTTCACTCTTACTCCACTTCACTGAGTACAACTTACAGGAGACGGAAAACCGTTAACGTCACAATGTACTAAACACTGTCAGTAGGTGCCACCGAGATGGATTCAACCAGAAACCGTGGGAAATATGCACTTTGCTTCCTGGGGTTTTTTTTTTTTGGGGGGGGGGGGCAAAGTTGTCCATGCATGTACTAAGCATTCACAATGGTGAATGCTAGTACACGCAATCCCTCCCCCCACGCATTCAGACACCTATGTATTGTGCAAATGGTGACCAGGCACTTCTGTCTTGTCCCCGATGTCGATGCCAGAGCATGTGCATTGACACCATCACCAGAGCAACCCTGACACATCAGCGTGCTTGCAAAGAGCTTCAAGTGACCATCTAGCATGTCCTCCAATGGTTGTTGCAAAGCCTTACCAGCTCCATCCATGGTTGGAGGAAAGTTCATGTGTAGAACACTTAACTGTGTTCCACATATAGCTGTACAGAAGGAGCAGTGTCTGGTTTGGAAATGGCTCCTTGAAGTGCAGATGCCCCATCTTGGAGTGTACCACGAGGTGACCAAGTCTAGAACGTCCCCACATTAAAATGACTTTTCAGCCTTGAAAAGTGGCATTTAAGAGGTGGCCTGATTGAAGTATATAAAATCATGTATGGTGTGGACAAGATGGATAGAGAAAAATGCTTATTTTTGTTGCACAGCATTAAGGCCAGGAGGCACTCAATGAAGCTGATGAGACAGGAGACCTAAGAGTGACAACATGAAGTATTTTTTCACCTAGAGTGCCATTGATCCATGGAATTTACAACCAGAAGAGGTAACTTCTGACAGTAACTAGTCTGAATGGCTTTAAGAAAGGATTAGATAAATTCATAGAGGACAGTTGTATCAATGGCTACTAGAATGGATACATAAGTTAGAGAGACAGGCAGGATGCCTGGAAAGTGGAAGATATTTGCTAAAGTCATGCATGAAAGCACAGAAAGGATATCACGATGTATACCAAGATGGCTCAGAAGGATCCTGTTAGAGCAGTTCAAGTGCAGAAAGCACATTTCAACTTTTTGACATTTATTTATTATTCGCATTTTGTAAAGTGGCTGACTAAATTTCATTGACAAGGATCTGGAAGTGGTTTTCCAAACTTTGTTTTGAGAAGATGCTCAAGATTAAACCCACAATCCTTTGCCTTCCAGGTTTTCCCATGCACAGTTGACTGGGTTTTAGAAACTATTTATAGAAGCTGTTAGAGCATGATCCAGTGTAAAAAGTATAGTGGATAGAATGAATCAGTATCTTCTGCATTCAGGCTTCTGTTCAGCCATGGTCAATTTATTCTACACATATTATAGCAACATCTATCAGGTTGACTCTCCACATGGCAAAGATCACATCTCTACTCTGACAGCATTTGTTTGCTTGAATTTATATGTCATCCTTTAAAAACATATGGATGGTGACAAGAAAGGTTAAACCATTTAAAAACTAAATTTAAAAAATGGAGACTTACTTGAAGAATACAGGATGAAAAAAGAATTTCTATTCAAATTTGAATGTCAAAATTTAGACAAATTTGATCGAATTTTGACAGTCTTTGAAAATTTGTGCACATTGCTACTCTGGACATGAACCTTTTATATAAATAGAAAGAAATATAGAACAGAGTGGATTTATTTATGAATGCAATTCTCTTTGCACTGGGCCTTATTCCTGAACATAGGAATGCTAGTGCAGACCCGGCAGGGCCCACTGCACTAACGTGCAGACAGCAGGGCCATTTTTCAGGATATGTTCCAGAATAAAACCCAGTGCAGAAAAGGACTTTAAACAACACATAACCATATTATCTCAAGATTGTCTTATAGAAATTATTGCCAATAACTGAAAACCAGCTATATGGTTCAGTACAGTTTAGTTGTTCCTGGAAATGGAACTGTCACATCATATAAGGTACAACTAATTTTTGAATCGCTTCTTCCAAAACTTGATCCTTCTTTCTTCCTTAAATTTCTGATATGTGCTACTGAATTATGGATTGAAAATTTTAAATAAATACCTCATTATAATTCTGCTTCCCCTTTATTTTCTCAAAATTGCTAAAGGAAATAGGTTGAAAACCTTTTTTCTCTTATGTCGACCACAGCCACTTTTAAAACAATAAATAAACAGAGGAAGGGAGTGTCACTCTAAGGCAAGCATTGTAGAAATTATTAGGACAAGTTTCTTTGTGCCTATTTGGAAGGAGGTTTCTTCCACTCATTTCTAGATAAGTGTGCAAGGAATTGCAAACTTAATGGTGAAACTAGAGGAGAGAGCATAGTTAAAACATGTTTATTCAGTGCTACTCTCTCTAAAAAAGAACCCCTCTTGGTTCAAAGGTCAAACCCTCTGTGCTTTCTACATGACAAAATATTGCTGAATCATAACATCAAATTAGCAAAAACAAACGTTCTGTCATATATAAGAACTCCCATCTTAGTAATTAATTTGAAATGGCTACTTTCACATTTTTCTGGGACCGCCCCCCCCAACAGTTTTCTTTCAGTCTTTGCAAATATCAACAGCATTCTGGCCCACTGTAATCAAATACTTTCTCCCAAAAGCCATGGAATGTGCCATAATTTGTCAAAGAAGCCTTCCTGACAAGTTTTTAGCAAAGTCCGCTATAGCCAACCTTTCCAAAGCCCCCTCCTGACCAATGTAGCAAATGACCTTTAACCTTATTTGGGGCTCTTTTATGAGCCTCTTTCACTCTGAGCAGATGGCTAAACTATCAAAGGTTTTATGAGGAAAAATCTGCTTCCCAAACTCACCAGTGGTATATTTCGTTCCACATTAACATGAGCTATCAAGGGAAGGCTTTAAATTGAAAGCACAAAAGGTACACTACAGCAGCTGGAGTCCCAAACTACCTGGCATTGTATGAAAAGAAGCAGAGGGCATGGAGGGAAATGTTTGCATAATACATCAGCGATGTCCCCAAAGAAAATCTTTATTAACAGCTAGCAGCTTTGGCAGGCATTGTTAACACAAGAATAAAAGACATTCTTTGAGGGGGGAAAATGAAGATGATCTGAAATGTTAGAAGATAGTATTTTTATCACCATAACGTCATAAAATTATTATTAAAAGCAAGCAAGGGGCAGTAATTCCAGGTGTCATAAAAATGCAACCAGCAGAAACCAAAGTATCTTCTGAACTCATTCAATCCCGCTTGATTCAATCCCATGTGAACTGTTTTAGATGGCAAGAAAAAATTATATCAAAGTTGGTATTCTCAGAGTTTTTCTGCACTTATCAGTGTAGATGATGCTGATCTGGCCCACCCCTCTATGTGATCCGGATCAGTGGTTATTCCAAACCTACTGATCCCAGATCAAAAGGACATATTTGCAGAAAGCATCTTACTCTTTTTATTTGCATTGCTATACTACCTTTCTAATGGAGAGTTCAAGGAAGCAAATATTACACTGTATGCCTCCATATCTTATCCTCATGAACAACCCAGTATGGTAGGTTATGCTGCAAATCACCTATCAAACTTGGAGTCAAGCCCAGTATTCCCAGATAAGAGTCCGGTTCTCTAAGCAGTAGACCAAACTGGCTTATTAATATTGCATTTTGGAAGTTTGATAGGTGATTTTTAAGACAGAATGCCTGAAGAACTATGGACAGAAATTCATGACACTGTATATGAGCAACAAAAACGTACCCAAAGAAAAAAGAAGAAGAAAGTAGAATAATTGTCTGATGAGATGCACAAATAGGCAGGATCCAGAGGCCTTTTCACATTAGGCCTATTGGAACACGTCTACGACACGCTGGGACGGGGCATTTGCTCTTCTGGGGTGGCCGGATCCGTTCTGTCCTCCCCCAGCCGTCCCAACACATCATAGACGCGTTGGAGTTTCAAAGCACAAAAAAGTGCTCTGAAACTGTTCAGCCCGGCCTGGCCCATTCCCAGTTGTCACGGACAGAAAGCATTCACACGCTCTCCCTCCGTGACAGCTGGGCCTCTCCTCCGGCCTTCCACCATTGGCTCCCGTGGAGTCCCAGGACGGCCGTTCAGCCCGAATGCATCTAAGACATTTTACCATCCGCACGTAGGCAGGCAAAGGACGTGTTTGCAATGTGTCCTTTACCTGCCAATGCGGATGCCAAAGTCTCCTAGATGCATTTGGGCCAAAGCGCTCTACAGGTTTTAGCTGTAGTGCGAAGAGGCCCCAGTACACCACCAGCTAGTACACTAGTGAACCTGTTTAAATAGGTCTACCAATAGTCTGGCTCTAAAATGAATCAGGAACCTTCTGATACAAGCTACACTCCATCTGGTGCAGAAGGGGGTTCTAGGAGGGGGCAGAACCCCTCAATCTGATTACCATGCTGAAGGGAAGCCCACAATCCCCTTCTATTAAAGGGAAAGTCTGTTTAATGTTGACAGATGGGCCCCATTCACGCTTATCTTGCCAGCATTGGACATGTACAGGTTTGGTGACAAATAGCATGTGGAGTCATTGATTATTATTATTATTATTACTATCATTATTTGCATTTTTATGCCATGCTATACCTGAAGGTTTCAGGGCGGGTAAGAGGAACATCTTCACCGCTTTCCTAAACATGTATAGCGAAGGTGCCCGACACACCTCAAAGGGGAGACTATTCCATACTCTAGGGCGGTGATAGCCAACCTATGACACGTGTGTCACAGGTGACACACCAAGCCCTTTTGGGTGACACACCTGGTCACCCTGGCACCTGGGCGTGTAGTGCTTGATTGTTCTTAAAGTGTACGAAATATCAACTTTCAATTGAAGATGTAGCAAATGTAAAGAATTATTTGTTTTTGCTTTTAATAAAATACATATATCAAAAATATAACTTTTTTACTAGAGCTACAAATATCACAAAATTATGGATATTTCTAAATGTGACACAGCACCCGAGTTAAGCTAGGTTTTCTTGCGAATTTTGACACACTGAGCTCAAAAGGTTCGCCATCACTGCTCTAAGGGCCATCACTGAGAAGGCCTTCGCCCGGGGCCCACCCCTTTTAATTACTGAATGTGCCACTCTTCCTCACTGTGCAGTGGCGAAGAGCAACCATTTTCTGCCATTTGACCAAATTGTTCATGGTTTATGGCATCCATGAAAAGATTACATTTGAGATTCTCATATCGTTTTGACTATATGAAAAAGGGAATTGGGCAATGGAGATCATGGTGTCATCTGGAAGCCTGCAAGGAAAGGAATATGTAAATTAAATTTGTTTTGTTTTGCTTTGTTTTCACTAAACTACAAAGATTGGAAATATCCCTATTTTTACTATAACATCCCTTGTGTCCCTATTGGCTATGGGTCATCAGAACTGTGGTCTAAGTAAGGGCTCCCACACACACAAACTCTGCACCCAGGTACACATATCAAAATTCTTCCTGTCTCTTGATAGTGCAAAAAATGATACCTGGGCTGTTTCTGCACTTACCATAGTTAATCCAGATTAAGTAAATCTGTATCTTCGGAATCTGGTCCTTGGAGAATCCGCTCCTTGTAGTTCCAGATCTAAACAAAGACTCGATAAATCCACGGGGGGCATATAGCACCCAATGGCAATGGGTGTTAAACAAAGCTGCTGTGCAGATGCTGTAGCACCCATCCTAAAGCCCCAAATATGCCCATGCAGGAAGTGCCACCTCCAGCGTGATGCGATTGGACAGTGCAAAAGTCAATCAAGAGTCACTTCTGTTAACAGTGGGCATGGAAGGGAGACAGCTGCATAGTTGCCTACATGGCAACCTCATTGCTGGCCAGCAGTTGCATAGCTCATCTATGTAGTCATTCTACAAAGAGGGAGCATAGCAGCTACATGGCCCACTGGCCCAGCATGTGTGTGGACACACGCTTAGCTGGCACTTGGGGAAGCACTAGTTAAATTTGAAATGGATCAGGCATCACAAGGTGTGGACACCCAAACCATTCCAGACATGCACTGGCCATCACATCTAATAAAGGTGCAAATTGGCCCAGAGTCCCAGAGAAATTAAGTATGAATCTCCCCTGAGAAAACAAGAAGTTATAATGTTTATGTTCTGCTTGTTATGTTCATGTCCTGCAACTGGTTAGCCATTCTGGGAACAGCCTGCTGGTTTAGATGTGTTTTAAAATGCCCTTACAGTCTGTTCCCTGCAGCACCAAACTCATGCCAGTTTGAATGGCCTCCAGGAATATCAAGTGACTTTGGTTCATCATCTCTGAGGAGCAAATTCCTGAGAAGATACATGTAAATGTGGTCTGTTTTAAAGTGAATTAAAAACTAGTTTTTGGGAGGGACAGTCAGGGCTAAAGGATGTGTTTTATGCCGTTTGTTTTATCTCTGCTAGCAGAAGTCTAATCAAGTGGTTCAGCGAACCCACACTCATCAGAACAAGGAACACATAACTTCTGTTTCTTGTGGGAGTAGTGCCTTGTGGTCACCCCCTGGGGAAGAAAAATGATGTAAATATACAGAAACTCACCACTGAAGAATCAAAACAGGATATATACCCTGATTCAGCTCAAGATGCATTTAGAGGTGGGGATTCCAGATAACAATATTATTTCATTTCATCCCATTGCTCAGTTTCATGACATTATCATATGCTGGCAACACTTCAGGTGGTATAGAAAACACATATATGCAAGAACTCAGGAACTGAAATTGAGGAGAAGCAAGATAAGAGCTGTTTTTGGCAAGTACATACAGTAGATTGATGCAATTGGCCGATTTCTCTGTATTTAAGAAACAACAGTTCTCTGATTCACAAAGCACAGTGTTCCTCAAAGTGTTTGTACATAGATAAAACAATGCTTAGTGCTGATATGGATATGGTTTATTTAACTTTGTGCAAATCCAAAATGGCTACATGCTGAGGCTGAGTTGAAAGTATTCATGTATTATTCCTTTGTGGCCTTTGCAAAGGCCCAATTAAATGTTCCACCCTCAAATCTATTGAAGGGTAGATACCAACATACCCCTATTACCCTAAGTACTTGTCCATGCAAAAATAGTGACATAGAAACAGTAGAACATGTTCTCCTTTTTTGTAATCTTTATAGCACTGCCTGTCCCAAACTGAGAATATCTAGGGAGACTCAATTCAGAATACATCAAATTGTTCCTAATTGATACCAGTTCTGACTAGGGATGTGCACAAATTTTTGTAACATTCATTATTCATACAATTTTGTAACATTTGTATGAATAGTTTGGACATTTGTTAAATTGGGGATATGTATCAGATACATATGCATTCATATCGGATATGGATTGGATACAGATCCATTAATATCGGATATTCGTATGAATACATTTGTATTGAATAGAATCCTACCACACTCAAAGGGGATCTATTTGAACAAATTACAAGCTTTCTAACATTCAATCATCTGCTCAAACACCTATTTGTGAACATACCAAATCCTGACATTACCCTGGCGGTTGCAAATTCTTGGCCACAGATATAAAAATGAGGGGGAAGTTGCGAAACTATGCAGTTGAGCCACCTTGACTAGAGATACTCTGATTCACTGAAAAAATATTCTTGATCACATATATTTTAAGTTGTTTTTATTGTTTCTCATTGTAAATTGTTTTTATCTGTTTTTATCTGTTGAGTCTATAGACTGAAATAAATTTGATTTGATTTGATTATTCCTTTGTGGCACGGGAGTGTGGCCCACACATAAAAAGTATCTGCAGGGTAGTGGCAATTGGTGCTCAAGGATACTGGAGGAGTAGAGGAGCACCAGGGTCACAACAGGTAGAGCCAGCAGCAGGTGAGACCTTATAAGGCTGCAGTTCTGTGCAAACCCACACTGACAACACCGAACATAATGGATTGGGTGCCCATTAGCCAACTCTGAACACATATGAAAAAGATATGGAGCATGGACTCAAGCTCTGAGATACTGGAGTGTGGGCACTGCCCACTATGTCTCCTTGTGCTGATTATCTGTGGCATTTATATCTTGCCTTACCCTCAAAGAGCCCAAGGTAGTGCAGTTTGGTCTAATGCAGCGGTTCTCAACCTTCCTAATGCCGCGACCCCTTAATGGAGTTCCTCATGTTGTGGAGACCCCCAACCATGGGGGCGAAGCAGCTGGGAGGTGAGAGGGAAGGGCGGTGGGAGACTCGTCGCAACCCCTCTGAAAGGGTAGTTCGACCCCCAAAGGGGTCCCGACCCCCAGGTTGAGAACCACTGGTCTAATGGTTAGGGAGCCGGACTTTTATCTGTGAATACCGGGTTTGAAGCCAGCTGGGTGGCCTTGGGCTAGTCACAACTCTCTTCTGACAGGGTGTTCTGTTGTGAGGAGAAGAACAGAAAAGCTTTGTCAGCGGTGTTGAGTCCCCTTAAATGGGTTGGAAAAGCTGGGTAGAAGAGCCAACTCTTCTTCTACTTCTTTACTGCATTTTATTCCCCCGTGGCAATCTGAGTGGGGACTTGATGTCAGCTCCATGGGTCACTGCCATGGATTTGTATTATTCCATTCATATATCATCACATTCAGTTCTTCGGCAATTGCTCAGATAAATCTGCTGTGCTGTCCTGTTCTCAATAAAGAGATCACTTTCCTGCAAAACACACTCTTCATTTCTGCCAGATTCCAGGGGGCCTCATACTTGAAGCCAGGTTCTAGCACAGCACTCTAGTCGTTACACTATGGTACGCTGGCTGTCTAGACTTGGAAATAGGTGCATATCCTTGAGAGCTGGATGTACACTTCATGTACTAGAAAAAGCAAAAGAGAGAGCAAAAGAAGACACAGATCTCCTTCATAGCACATCTCACCACAGCAGAGGACACCAGGCCATGGTGTGATCTGAAGCTTAACGATCTACTGCCCAAGAGCAATCTATTGATGAGTATCTTCAAGGCTTTCCTTGCCTTCCCTTCTGATGTTTCCTTAACTTCTGACTGGACTGGCAACTCTTTGAATAGAGAGTCATCCACACAGCCATTTTTAACACTTGTGTGCACAAACTAAGGGTGTGGGGGGAATGCTGCAGAGAACACTCCACATGGCATACTACAAGCAGAAACAGAATAATCACATTTTGTACTGTTGTAATCTGAGCTTCACAAAGAAGCTCAGTGAAAAGCTTTGAACCAGTCAACACTTGCTTCAGTTCTTCTATAAGAGAACATAAGAACATAAGAGAGGCCCTGCTGGATCAGGCCACAGCCCATCTAGTCCAGCATCCTGTCGCACACAGTGGCCCACCAAATGCTCATGGGCATCTCAAACAGACACAAGGACAAACCCTTTTCTGCTCTTGAATCCCAGCAAATGGCATCAGAAGGGTCCTGCTTCCGCCCCACCCACCCACCCCGCCTGAAAGATGTACCTAGGCATTCATTCTAGTAGCCACTGATACATCTGTCATCCATAAATTTGTCTAACCCTACCTTGAAGCGATCTAGAACCTGAGCTTTCCGATATAAATGGATATCAGCAATTATATTGAAAAGCTCAGGTTCACAGAAGAACTATGGAACAACCCAAAAACTGCAACAAGTGAGATTGTAACTAGCCATGAAAGCCTGCATTCAACCACTGCACTTCTTACACATTCCGATAGCACTGTCGTCCAGCTGAAATGGGAAGGCTCATATGCCCGTTTCCCTAGGCTTTTTAAAAGATATTTGTGAAAGCGATCAACAAATTTGAGTTCTCATGCATTTCCTTCAAGCAGTTGGATTTCAATGAAAAAGAAAAAAGTTATTTAAATGAGCATGCACTTCCATGTAGCATATTGTGCTTGAACAACAAGCATGTCATGTCCAACGAATTACTCCAAATGTTGATTACAGCCCACTGCACAATTATACACATTTAATTTCCATTGAAATGAATGGATCTTAGTATGTCCAATTATGTTGGGTGGCTACGTCCCAACCATGGATGTAGTCCTTTTTAAAAGTGCAGATTGCAGTGACAGTATGGTGTGGACAGGTAAAAACAAGCCTTTAATACCCCAAAATCCCAACACACAAGCCAACACCAAAAAAGAAGCACATAGTAGTCTAGTATGTAGAGATGATAGATAGATAGATAGATAGATAGATAGATAGATAGATAGA
>MTQE01003428.1:26596780-26611373 GCA_014337955.1 Aspidoscelis marmoratus | reverse complement strand
ATTATTATTATTATTATTATTATTATTATTATTATTATTATTATTTACATGGCTAGTAAAACACAACATTCCTTGTGTAACATGGTTTTGTACAGCATAATTATGGTTTTACACTGTTGGTAAAATGCACCTTCCTTTGTTTAAAGTTATCCTGGAAACTTAAAATAATGCAATTTGACTTTTCTGGCACCATTAACACTAATAGAAAGGGCCTTTGCGATTCACTTAAGCCTTGGTTTTATGTGAGCAGCTATTACTTTCATAACACTGTTTTTACACTACGTAATGTTTTGCAGGAGCCAAACCACATTGTCATACATTTTCTGTGACGCACTGGCTGGCAGGCGGCCAATGCAGGAGGGGGGGGAATTGAGCTGACCTGGCATGTTGGGGTGGCATGCCTTGCCACCCCTGGATCGCTACCCCCTGCTGCCCTATTGCCACTGCCACAGCCAGTACTGACGTGCCTGGATCGCACCCTGCCAGCCTCCCGCTGACGTCAGCGACGTCAGCAATCGGTGATTGCGGGCCTTTTCAAAGTGAGGAGGAGGAAGCTTTCAAATGAAAACAATCTTCCTCCTCGCTTGGAAAAGCCCCGCAATCGCTGATTGCCAGTGCCAATGCCAATCAGCTGCTGACACGAGCAGGAGGCTGGCAGGCAGTGATCTAGGCATGCCACCCCGGGCGATAATGTGCACCGGGCATGTCAGTGCTGGCCGCCATTGCAGCAGCAAAAGGGCGGCACAGGGTGGGCAATCCAGGGGCGGCAAGGCATGCCACCCCAATATGTCAGGTCAGATCTATTCTCCCTCCCCCCGCATTGGCCGTCTGCCAGCCAGCGTGTCACGGAATGTGTGACGCTGCCGGCAGCAGTCAATCGCAACAGCCAGGAGGCGGGACTCTCACAGCAAGCCAGGGGAAGAGCGAATGCTCTCGCTGCCGGACACTCCAGGTAAGTCCAGGGTAAATGCTGGGATCGATGTGGGGCATGATTTCGCAATTAGGACAGCTCTGGTGAGAGGGTCACGCTTCTAGGCTGAAGCGACCTAGTGAGCGTCTGTTTGCTCTTCACCAGAGCTGCCCTAACTGCATACCAGAGGCCATAGTGCGAAGTAAGTAAGTAAGTAAGTAAGTAAGTAAGAAAGTAAGTAAGTAAAGAACGATCTCAGGTCGTCTTCAGGTCATGTTACTCACACATTATTTTAATTTAAGTCATTTTCCAAGCCTGCCTACCTCCATTAGACTGTCTTAAACAGATTCCTCATTTTTACAGTACAGTACTGACGAGGACTCAGCCCATCCTGGCATCTCAGGACATCTTTGCTTCCTCAAGCATGAGCTGGGGGTCAGGCTTAGGAGGCTGAACTGTGCTGTGGTGGGTGGGGTCCGGTCTTTCCATCAACCATTCAGCACACCCGGAGTTTGTGAGGAACCCCTCTTCTCTCCTCAGTTTTATGTGTATAATTCCTCTATCTGGTGTTTTTACACAAATGTATTGTTTTTTAAAAAAATTAATCGCATGGGGAAGGAAAGCACATAAAAAAGAAGGGGAAGCAGGCTTAAAAAAGAACCGCAAACACACCCCCAATCAGAAAGGAGATTTGATGCAGGAAAAGGGGGCGGAGAGCCAAGAGAAGACTCATTTCAATCTTGGAGAAAGGTATTACCAATGCAGCCCAAGGTGGGGACAGCCTGAGGACGACCTATAATGATCTAGGTGTGACTAGCACTGGTACAACCTCAGATCGAATTAATGAATAGGCCATCCTCTCTTAGACTTGTGTGACCAGGGGCTCAGTATAAGATCAGGCCAATATTAGGAGCTGATGGTGAATCTTTCCAGCTAGCCCTTTCTCTCGCCTTCTCCTCAGCCAAGATGACTGTTTGGGTAGCATCTGTGGGTGGGAGGGGCTACCACTGGGAGCTGATGATCTCCCAAGCTTGCCCTTTCTCTTACCATTCTCTCAAGCAAGGTGGCTCTTCTGGGGACAGTTAAGGAAGATTGAAGAGGGTGGGGCCCACTGTTAGCAGCTCATGGGGGATCTTCCCAGCTTGCTCTTTCTCTTCTCTTCTCCTCAGGCAAGATGGGCCTTATGGTCACACAGCTGAGGGAGGGTGGGCCCATTGCTGGGAGCTGATGGAGGATCTTCCCAGCTTGATCTTTCTCCTGTGACTCTTGTATCCACCAGGAGCTGAACTGAAGCCAACAGCATGTAACAACATCAAATTGGACGTTTAAAAAGAAAACAACTTTGTCTCTTGTTTTCTCATTTGTGAGGGGTTGTAAATGTTTTATTAACCTTTTCAAGATTTTAATCTGTTTTTACTTTCTAACACATTCCTGAGATCATTTGGCAAAGACTGGGCTGAGCATTCAATCGATAATACATGTAAATGCAGCAAAGAAGAAGAGTGCCCAACTCAGCTGTTGCAATGCAAATACAACTGCAGAAGCAGGGGTGTTGCAGCCCAGAATTCAAAGCAAGTGAGATTTAAAGGGGGAAGCAAGGAGTACAAACTGCTCCAAAATAGAAATAAAGATTACTCAAGGCAATAGGCAGAAAGAAAAAAACACCATCATAACCAGAAGCTTGTTATTATAAACAAATTAGATGGTTTATTTATTTATATATTATTTATTTATTTATCCCTGTTTTCTTCCATGGAGCTCAAGGTACCAGACATTATTCTACTCTCAGCTCTTTTATTGTCCCAACAACCCCAGGAGGTAGATCAGGCTGAGAGACAGACAGGAATTCATTCAATTTTTCATGACTACATAGACACACCCATGTAGTTTTGTGAGCAGACACAGAGGCCACGTCTCCATGTACTTGCAAGCAGCAGCAATGGCCTCACCATGATCACATTGGCCAATTACTCAGCATGGTAGCTGACAAGGGCACCATTTTTACAGGGTTCAGTTTTCTGTCCTAAGCAAAGGCAGTCCCATCCACCACTGAAGATGACATCTCCACAGAGGTGAAAATTTTCAGCAACGATCACAGCACCTTACCCAAGCAACCAGGAGGCAGCCAGCTCTGTTGGCAAGTGAAGAACTGGCCAGAAATAGTTTGCCATTACCTTTTTGTCTGGGGAGATGCTAAGGACTGATCCCGCAACCTCTGCTTTCCAGGCATTTGCTCTGTCATGGAGATAAGGTCATTAATGCTTAATATGGAAGCAGTTTGCAATAGTCTTCTTCTGCGGAGAAACCAAATACACACATGCCCAATAAGATGCTGTAGCGGAGACTAGCTGGACAATGAAAATTACTGTACTGGATGGAGGGCAATGGGGCTCTCTTGAGATGTGTTGGGGAATTGCTGTTCTGAGTTAATTTAGAATATTGTTCCCCCAGTGTGCAAGAAGGGCTTCAAAGAATTTAATTGCATGCATTCCGGAAACTGCATACCACCCTTTACTTCAAAGTAGTGGGGGAAATGTCTTTGCAGATCTCATGAGGGAGGGGGGGGAAACCTAATTACCAATGTCTTTAAGAAGCTCTGAGGGTTGTGGGTCTGTGTTTTTTTGTTTTTGTTCTTTTGCAATTTAATTGTGAATATATCTAAGATGAAGACTTTGCCTTCCTTTGCATCTTGGGTTCACCACACCCACACCTTTTTATGGAGATTTCTCTCCTTTCCCACTTAAATCTGAAAAGACACCCAGTTTGAAAGAAGGATAAAATCCAGTTATTATTTCTATCCAGCTCTAGAATAACAATTGCTGGATTATCTGCATGCTTACGCTGATTTTATTAAAATCTAGATATGTTTGCTGGAGCGATAAGGATCTCATTACCAGGAATGTTCATTGATAGTTCTCCTTCAGGCTGTGCTGGTTAATTGTGTTTGTTGAGATAAAGCCACATGACATGTTCAGTTTCTCTTCTAAAAGAACATGGGTTCCATTCAGATGCAAATGCCTGTTGAAGTTTATACATTCAGAAATTTGGTTCCTAGACCATTTGCTTTGCTTAACAACATTCCATTACTTGACAACCAACAAAACAAGACTGCAAGATGGGAATCAGAACACACTGTTATTAGAATGTTGTCTTTTCTTTTCCTTCCAATTTCTCTACCTTTGAACAATATCACAAAAGAATGGCATTTTAAAACTAAAACCCCAAGAGGATTTGGAAAGGAAGATCTGTATCCGTCCTGTTTTCACTCTTATTAACCATCTGTTGATGGGATGTTGGGCTTGACCTTATCTTCCATGCAGGAGATCACAGCCCCTCTATAGATGCAGATCCAACCAAACACAGATTCAAATCACAGCAAGAAGTCAAACTGACCAATCAGAGGCTATAGTCCCACTCCCAAAACATTACTCCTATATATAAAATTGCACATTCATTAGACCACAAATAATGCACAAATAACATTGCAATTCCAAAAAGTAAGAATGCTTTCTCCCGTATAGACCTGCCCCTGCACTGAGATATGAAGAAGAGGGCCTTCTTGTAGTTCCTTCTCTTACAGAGGTATGAGGCACAGGGACATGCAAGAGAGCCTTTTCTGTGCTGGCCCTTAGACGCTGGAACAGCCTTCCTCTTGAAGTTTGCCGGCCCCTATGCTGTATAGTTTTCACCCAGGCTTTTGTCATTTAAATCACTTCCTCAGGGTGCTGTCCTGATAGGGAGGGAGGGGTTATATTTTTAATTATGTTTTAATATTTGATATGTTTTATTCTTATTGTATCCCGCCCTGGGAACATTTGGTGAAGGGCAGGATATAAGTTCCTTAGATAATAAATAAATAAATTCAGTGTAATTCTAAATAACCTACAGTTATTTAGGTTTTTGGTGACTATACAGTAAATCAGTTTGATCTAGAGGTTAGGGAGCCAGATTCTTATCTGGGAATATGACGTTTGATTCCGCACTCCCCCATGAAGCCAGCTGGGTGACCTTGGGCTAGTCACAGCTCTCTCTGAGCTCTCTGAGCCACCTCACAGGGTGTTCTGTTGTGGGGAGAAGAATAGAAAGCTTTGTCAGCTGCTTTGAGTCCCCTTAAATGGGTGAGAAAAGCAGTGTAGGAAAGCCAACTCCTCTTCATCATCATCTTCTACAGCAAACCAAAATGAAACTTTTAGAAGAGGTGTCCTTAGACAAGGGCTAAGGAAATGATTTTTTAAATGGTCATTTGACATGGTAGCCAGTGGGACAGACTGCAGCTGGAAAGGCCTGGTACTAGCACATTCTGAATTTTCAAAGCTTTCTCCACATCATTCCTAGGTTATCCTGGTTTGCGTTTTGGGGAGAGGTGGCTGAGCAGAGCACACTATATTGTGTGGCCATGTCAACATAACATACTCCTAAAGGAGACAAAAGTCAAAAAAGGGTAGGTGTCCTACCTACAGGACAACAGTATTTTAAATTCAAAAGTAACAAGAGAACAGGAGGAATAAGAGTCAGCCTATGTTCTTAAATGGCCATGTGCCATGAGGGGGAAAAAAAAGAAGAAACCACAGAACCAACAGATAGGTATGCAAGAAATGAGACTTAGCTAAAGTGGATTCAGCAGTTATTGCCACACTTAGCAGGGTCTGCTCCATGAAAATTCTATCCTATATGTTCCTCAAAAGCAGGCATGTGATACACTACTAACCTTTGCTTCCCTCAACACAGTAAGGGGTAAACCTGCACTTTTGCCATGTTGGACCATCATGCACAATGGCCATTTCCAAGATGACAGATCCTGTGAGCATTTCCTATATTGGGAAATGGCCACTGTGCATATTGGGAATCGGTTTTCCCCCAAGAGTGATATTGCAAGATTCCATCACAGTATTCTGTAGCTACACTGGGATTGCCACAGACATATCTGGCAATCCCAACACAGTGCCAAGATAATCCTGAGTTTTAGGTTCTGCCTGGATGTAACCATATTCTTTCTTGGAATTATGTAAGAGGCAGCCCAAGCACAGGCATTTTAATTGTTGGAACACTCGTGTTTCCAAACAGGTAAGGGCCTCAAGGCAACAATTAAGCAGGCAAGCAGAAAATAACTCCCTGGGAGACCACAAACAAAAGGGCATGAGATCTGATTAGTTCCAATTAATGGAATAATATTTGAATTAGGCTGCATAAAGCGGGTCAATTCTGAAGAGAAAAAATAGCACATCATCTTATCACCTACTTCCACAATCTAAATTCTTGATTTCATGAGAATTTCAAATTTCACAGAACAGTGGTTCATAGGATGACTTCAGAAGTGGGAATGTGCATGAATATTTGTGCTATTGGGAATTTGTATGAATTTGAACTTTCATGGGCAAACTGAAATGGGCCTAAATTTGTAGGCCTCCATTCGACCACAAATCGAATGGATCTGGTCTTCATAGAAGCTTCATAGAAGCGTTGATAAATGCTGGATCTGCCCACCTCTAGCCTCCCATCCCCCCCCCAGCCACATCCCCTTACCACAGCCTCTGCAGCCTCCGCCACCATAGCACACACATCTGAGGGCGAACTAGGCCCTCCAGTGGTGCATGCACACCTCCCCCATCTGGGAATAGTTGGGAAATCTCATGAGATTTTCTGTGATTCCAGGATGGGGGAGGTGCATGCACACTTCTGGAAGGTCTTGCTGGGCCTCGGAAGAGCGCATGATGGCAGCAGCGGTAGCAAGTGAGTAGAGGGGTTAGGCGGGACAAGAAGGGAGGGTTTTTCCCCTTCATGTGTGAACATTCAACAGATATTTGCATGTGAAGCCAAGGCCCCCCACTTTCACAGGGGAGGGGCTTCACATGATGCCAAATATCCCCCCCCCCATCAATTCATATCTAATTGAAGTGGGTGAAATTGGCTTTGTGCACATCCCTATTCAGAAGAAGTCACTTACTTTAATTTAAAATTTTTTGATTGAATATGTTATGTTCAAATTTCTTTTTTTAATCTAAGCAAGCCAATCAATGAAATAGAATGCAGAAAACTGCCCTGAAATTGAAAGTCCAGGAAAAGTGATCCAGTAGGTGCTGTCCCAAGCCCAGAAAACTCTTATATATTGTAAACAAGAAAAAGTCAATTTGCAACCAAGGCAAAACCTGCACTAGGCTGAAGACCTGTCATAATTCTCTCTTGATATGATGCTTAACTTTGCAAAATCTTTTTCTATTGTCTATCCATTTTTACAGAAAGTATTGCAAAGTTGTATCAAACACCGTTTTATTTATCCTACTTTTGCTATGTATTGCCATGTCTACATTAATCTTTTTGATTATTTTAGTATCTGGTGGAGATCAGTTTGTATGTGAAAATCCCATAACCTCGTCATTTTCAACAACTTTTATACTCAAACTGGGGAATTATAATTTTTGAACAGTTGCTAATAGATCATAATGGCTACTTTGTCATAAAATTGTTTATAGCTAGTCTGAACAATTAGTGGATAGTGCTCTATCAACTAATTATGTGATTCACAGTTTTATCTTTCTCTTGACAAAGTCTACATTTGCTTCTTTTCGATACATATTGCATTTTTTATTTCATTGCATTTGTTGGTAATACACATTCTTGTGCTGCAAAATCTAATCTTTCAGTGTTCTTCTTGATGGTACCAGATTGTAACCTGTTCTAATTCCTAACCTGTTTTTGCACGTGCGGGAACTGGAATAATTCCAGCTGGAAAGGGATCCTGTTAGAGCAATCCTGCTGTCCAAAAACCAGGCCATCTGCACTTGGACAGCCTGTTCTAGGACAGGCTTTGTGCCATGCTGGGGTACACTTTGCCAGTCTGAAGCTTGCATGAGTTTCAGAACATGCTGTGAGGGCTCCAGTGGCTAGGAATGAAAGTTGTTGACCTCAGAGCACCAGGAGGACCCATTTCAGCTTTGCAATTTGCTGCACTACCAAAATGGAGCCCCTTGCTTAAGCAGAACATGAGACTCCTGCTCCTTCCCCTGACTCCTTGTTACATTCCAGAGGGCCCTAGGTTGTCTGCTGGTATCTTGGCCTAGGTCGCCATTTTGGTTATATATTATCTTGAAATCAAAACTTAAGGGAGCAAATTAAGCCATAAGCACCTGGGAAAAATAAAAAAAAATTATTTGGTGTAGCTGGAATAGTGAATTGGACTCAAACTGAATTAGATTTGTTGGATCAAAAAGCTTGAAAAATTGTGGCAGCAAATCATAAATTGGATCCTAGGCTCAGGCTGTGGTCACACCATTTTATTGCTTTAGAAAAACTACTGATCAGCTGTGCATAGCATGTAATATCAGTGGCCAAGGGGTATTAGAAGTGGAACAAGCAACTGAAGAAAAGAGTTTAGGTACTTAAACCAATCAGAAGAAAAGAAATAGCTAAGAAACGTATGCTAACAGGAACTCTCAAATACTAATGAGACATAAAATTCTTACAAAAAGAAAGCAAGGAGAGAAATATCCGCTGGAAAGCTAGAAAGGAAAAAAATGATGCATGGTTCTTACCAGAGGAGCATCAATAAAGGCAGCAACAAGAAATCCCAGTTCAATTACGCACTCCTTCATGAAGCCATCTGGTTGTCCCTGGGCTAGCTACAGCTCTCTTTCTGAGGTATCAGAGCCCCATCTACTTCACAGCCCCATCTACTTTCTGGAACCTACCACGGAGATAGGAAGAGAACCATAGTCAAACAGTTCTTCCAAGCCCCGAACCCTAAAGCTGCTTCAGCAGAATGCCATGGTTGATGATTTTGATGGCCACTGAGGGGTCAAAGGGAACTGACAGAGCTACATTGCTCCCATCCTGCTCCCAATAAGATCATGGGCATATTCCCGTTTTACTTGTAGAGGTAGAGACATTTTGGGACTCATCCTACAGGTGACAGAGAGTCACTGTAGATTCTTTGAGCCATCAGTATCTGTCCTTTACCTGAGACATGATAAAATAATTAATTTGGACCCTACAGGTTTCATGCGCTCCTAAAATAAAATTTTTAAATGCCTCTGAGAAATGGAGCCAGCGTGCTCAGCAGTTTAAATTACTGTAAAGCAATCAGCGATATGACTCTTTTGTCTGCCTCCAGTGCTAGAAAACACAGAAAGAAATTTAAGTAATTAAAATGGTGGGCCCAAAATATGCAAGGAAAGCAGATATGATCAGCTCTGCAGTACAGTAATAAATTAATTGTTTGGGAAAGGCACATAACCAGCTATTTGTAATGCACTTCAGTGCTTGTAAAACTGTCATAACAAAAGGGAGATTTTTCATTGTTTAGAGGGTGGTGAATGATATTTCAAGAGCTCTTGTCTTCCAAGTGCAATGTATAAATCATAAAAGGTAGAACAAGTGTCCAATGCGGAGTTAAGTAGTGAGTTTAGTAGTCCTAAAAACCAGATGAGCTATCAACTGTTCCTTATTCATATACAAATTACTAGAATTTTGGATCAACCAGTGTAGCTGAGTATTGGAAGATTCATAACAAGTAAAACAAAGAGATGACCTAGGGAGATTAATCATCTCAGTGGGAAGTTTCTACTGCAGGTACCACAGTCACTGAATGTTGCTTGTATCTTACATCAAGGCCTTCTATGTTGTGGCACCTTCAATCTGGAAAGCTCTTCCCTCAGATGCTCATGAAGCACCTACTGTTATATCCTTTAGGCACCTTTGGGAAGCCTCATCAGCTTACCCAGGCGCTCCAAACGTTTGCTGCATAACCTCATCCCATTCTTAATACTATTTTAATATGCCACTGTTTAAAACGCTTTAAACTTAGTTCTGAATTGTTCTGTAAATTGCTTTGAAATTTTTTATATAAGCAGTACATAAATATTTATAAATAAATAAAATAGTAAATAAATTCATAAAATAGTACATAAATTCATGGCTGATAAGGCACTCAGTGGGCCTGTTCACACTTACCTTATCAATGCAGTTCTGGAAGGTGTAGAGGAGGTCCAGCCACAGTCAGTGTCACTCCCACTGACCCGGAACCTCCAGGAGAGCTTCCTCCAGATGCTCTGACCTTTCACAGCTATGGACAAATAAAAACCGGTGACTGGTGACTGCCATGACAGTATTTTGCTGAAGGGCTAGAGACACATTTTACATATCTGTGGGACCAAAATAGACTTTATGACCTGACACCCCCACCCCCATATCATGCTTTGTCTGCATTGTACGCAGCTATGGAATGGGATAGAGGCGCCCTATCCCAGTTGTATGGAAGTCATTTCTAAATAGTCCACAAGTTATCCTCAACTATGGAGTATGTGTGCAAAACCACATAGTCTGCAATACAGAGGAGAAGCTGTTTTGGTTGTGTACAAGAAAGCAACACCGGAAGTGACAGCAGAGTTTGGCACATTAGTGAAAAAGGCCCAGGCAGATATGCCAATGGATTTGAGGGCTGGGCCCAGATTTTGAAGTCAGGCCTGGCCTTCAAAGTCAGTGGCCAGAACTCGACTTGGACAGGCTATCTGAAATGCAAACAACCCTCAACACACACTGGGCTAGACAACCTAGCACAGGCCAGTATGGGATGGGGAAAACTGCCATGCTAAAACAGCCTTAATCAAGAACAATACATTGAGACTGTCCTATGAAAATGTATTGTCATAACATCCCAAAGTACCAGTGAACCTCTTTGCTAACAGGCTGTTCTTCTGGCAATAATATACTAGCAGGACACATGAAACAGAATGGTGTGTCTTCCCACACATGGCAGAACTAGAGTCCTTGCTAATCTGGAAAGGTACCCAGGCTCTGCATTATAGTTCCTACCATAGCAGATCTTCACCATGTTGAATGGGGCTAATGAGAGGGATTACTGGATTGCTGAACCCAGTGAACAAGGCTGGTGGCAATTTCTGTAACTACTGGTTTAAAAGGCCAGGGTTGTTAAAGGAAATGGCTTCTTCTGTGATAAGGTGTGTGGCTGAGGAAGTTGGATACTAAAGGCATTTCACTGTCTATAAAGGCCAAGATTGTGGAAAGAATCTGTGATAATGTGCGATTGTGAAAGTTGGATGCTGAGAAAGTGTAAAGATGACCAGTCCTTTTAAATTATAGATCTAGAGGCAGTTACTAAGAACGCCAAAGACCACAGGCAGAAGCAGTTGACATTCCTATGCCAAATTAAACATAACTCACATTCAAGTCCATGATGTAAGAAGGTGATGGCTTAGGGAAAAAAAAATACTGAGTTTGAATTCCACCAAGGTTTAGGAGTGCAGAGAGGAAAAACAATGATCAGGGTAGACAGACAAGATCAAAGACTACTCCTGTGTCCTTGAAAGTCCTATCAGAGCTTCCTAAAGGAAGATTAAGATTTGTATGTATAGAACCAGGTGTTGAACACAATACAATGGCAAGAAGTCACAAGAACAACAGAAGCATTTAAAGGTAGTGTATAAGTAAATATAAACAGAAGTAAAGATAAGAAATAAAGGCATGAAATAACCATTAACAGTATTTTGTTTATTTCAAAAAATCAAGTGGGGATACACTCAAACTGAAGAACTATAATATTTAGACCTTGAGCTTCCACCTTCTTTTGAAGTTATGTATAATTAGGAGATGAATTATAGGCTCCAGCTGGGGAACAGAGCTGTTGATCATGTGTCTCAAAACAGGTAATTCTGAGAATGTGTAATGTAATTCTTTCTTTTTTTAAAAAAAAAAAGATAATACCCGTAAAACTAGCATAACAAGGCATAGACCCCCCCACCCTGTATGACTGGAAACTAAAACTTTGAGATTACTCAAACAAAGCCTTGAAATAAATGTCATACGGTGCATTCCAAAATACAAAGGCATTTTCTTCCATCCCATACTGAATACATCATGCTTAACACCAACAAATACCAACAAATTAGTTTGTGTTAAAGATGTGGTCTGGAGTTCTGTGTCCCGAAACTCAGCAAAGAATCATAGCAAAAAAAAAAGTTCTATTGTCCGATACAAGCATTGGGTATATCAGGGTTGGTACCCAAGTTGCTAAAGGAGATGCTCTTCTGTAGATTTTACTGAAGCCTCAAACAATATGCATGGCTACCAGCCAGATTACTTTTCCAGCCACACACTGGTTGTGAGACTTCTGTCTCCCATCCATGGATCTGGCCCTGTCTGCACTTATTCTGGGATATATCTCAGAATTGGGGAATGCATTAAAAAACAGCATTTAAGAGGTGGAAGTATATAAAATCATGCTTGGTGTGGAAAAAGTGGATAGAGAAAAATTATTGATCACACAACACTAAAACTAGGGGACACTCTAGGAAGCTGATGGGTAGGAGAGTTAGCACTGAATAGGAGAAATATTTTTTACCCAGAAAGTCATCAATCTATAGAATTTACTACCAGAAGAGGTAGCAACAACAACCAGCCTGGGTAGCTTTAAGAAAGGATTGGACAAATTCATGGAGGACAAGTGTATCATTGGTTACTAGAATGAATGTTTAGATATTGCCTCCAGGTTGAAGAGCCAGGCAGGATATCTCTAAAGGCCATTTGCAGGGATTCTAAAGCAGATAGAGGTTTTGCCTTTGTCTTCTGCTTGAGAATAACCAGAAGCAATTGGTGGGCCACTGTGTGAGACAGGATGTTGGACTGGATGGGCTGTGGCCCAATCTAGCAGGGTTTGTCTTATGTTCCTTATATGGCTTGGTTGGCCCTATCAGCGTACACATTGGAAAAAGGGTCCACAGACCAGAAGAAAGAACTAAGAAGAAGCAATAACTACATTGTGTCTGCTCCTTCTATTGACAGCATTCCACTAGGTAGTCAGAATCACATCTCTATGGCAGCGCCTTCAATAGCATTGGAAATTAAGCAGCCACAGCTTCATACCTTTCAGGACTCTGAGAATGAGGAAAGAAGTAACAGCTCCCTACCACTTAGCTGTCCAGCCCTGGGTACAAAACTGCTACAGCTGTTGCTGCAAACATCCTCTTTATGTTTTGTATCTCTGGATCTTCATGTACATCTTGGTGACAAAGCCCATAGGATTAAGAAAAAGACACAAGGTAATGGCTGGAGTTGGAACTTTCTCATGACAGGCATAGATGATGATGATGATGATGATGATGATGATGATGATGATGATGATGGGAAGAGGAAGAAGAATCAAAACAACAAACTGAAGGTAAATCAAATGATCAAATGACGTGGCTGGTATCAGCTGCAACTGCTTACTGGCATCCTCATTTGTCCATACGTACAGCATGCTGATAGGAAGTTTGGCCTATAGTAACCATCCCTAATTTTTGATCATGGGTCTTATTTGCCTGGATGATCTTCCAAGACTAATCTGAGAATGCTCTTGGTTTATTTCTTTGCAGAATAAAGAACAAACATGTGCCCTCCTGCTACTGCCATCAGCAGGACTTATCATAACAAATGATTTTCTCAGGGGGGATGGGAAGCAGCCGGGACATACTTTACATTCTGGAACGATTACTCGAAAATGTTGACATATTGTTGAAAACTCATCATGATGTTGCACAACTTGCAGTGCTTCTGTTAGTTGGAAGAAGACTATTATGATACTGTCTCTCCTCTGTAAAGGCAACATTGTGTAATACTGGAGAAAAGGTGGATAAAGAAGCAATGAGTGAATTTCTGCAGGTTTGTTTTTGATTGAAATAAACTTGTAACATAGCAGGGAAAAAAATCTGAGTGGAAAATTTCATAAGAATAACAACAAAGACATTTCAGAAGTAACTAAGGCTCCATCCTGACAAGAGCAATATAATACCTTTATGGTGCAAGAGAGCATTTATTTACCTTATGGTTGGAGCCGACATCGTTTCTCCACCCACTCCATACATGTGAAGGTTGAAAGCTATAGCTGCGCATGCATGGTGGTGGCAACACACAATTCCAGGCATTTGGTGCCAGCTGAATACCCAGATGTGCATGTCCCTAAAACAAAGATGGAGCCGTGCTTGCACTGCCTATCAATAATTGTGGAGGGACAATATTCCACATTATCACTTGCTAGTGCTAAATCCAGCTGCTGTGTGGAGGCAACCTAAAATGAATGATGGAAATGGAGAAGATATACCATGCTTCCAGTGGTGGTTAGGATTTTAGGAAAAATACCATCTCTTCCACCAAAGTCTCTCCCCCTCTTTTCTCCCCATATTAGAAGAAGAAAAGGAAGAGTTGGCTTTTCTACCCCACTATTCTCACCCATTTAAGGGGGCTCAAAGCGGCTGACAAAGCTTTCTATTCTTCTCCCCACAAGAGAACACCCTGTGAGGTAGGTGGGGCTGTGAGAGCTCAGAAGCCGTGACTAGCCCAAAGTCACCCAGCTGGCTTTATGGTGAAGGGGGGAATCGAACCCGGAATTCCCAGATAAGAGTCCGGCTCCCTAACCACTAGACCAAACTGGCTCATATTATCCTTTTCCTTGTGTATTGTGTTAATTTTCTGAGCTTGTATGCTTGTGGAAAAGAACTTGCCTTATATTATCAACAGTTGGTAAACTGTTCTGACACCCTTTTAGAGACTAAGGAGTGGGATAAAAATAGGGATGCGCAGGAATTTTCTAAACATTCAAATTTCACTAGAATTTGATCGAATGCGGACATTCAAATTCAACTCAAATGTCTTCACATTTGAATTTAAACATTCAAACGAATTTCGAATGTTCCA
>MTQE01003428.1:26560518-26591700 GCA_014337955.1 Aspidoscelis marmoratus | reverse complement strand
AAAAAAAAAACTATACTTCTATAAACAAAGAAATTAGGATCAGGCCAGCCTTTCAAAGTTCATTTTGCTCTGTTTGTGAGGTTTTGCATTCACAAGGCTGGGTGCCCCACTTTTTGTATTAGGTAGGTCATAACTATTATCCAGGCTTGTATTAATGGTTGCTTTATATTTCCACAGGCACTGAAACATATATAGCACTGTCACTTGGCAAGTGTCTAAGGAAAGGTTTTCCCACAAACTGGGGGGCCACTACCAAGAAGTCTCTCTTCTTACCCCTTAGAAGATGAGGGAGTGACAAGGAGGGCTCCCTCTCCTGATTTTGATTGAGATTGGAGATCCAGAATATCAAACACAATAAAGAACATGTTCTTCCCTAATTCTCTCATCTATGGAGCAGCTTTTCTTTTCTTTACCCTTGGCTGGCAATATCGGGAGAAAAAGTCAATAAATAAAAAGAGGAAAGCAGAAATATTTCTTACTCCCTGTTTTTCACAGCACACAAATTTGCGGACCCTGTACTTTTCTCTGTGTTGAGTTATTTCCAGTTGTTGTTTAATCATTATCGGCAGGAAGCAGCATTAACATGCTGGAGATAAAGATTCATCCAGATGTGCATATCAAAGGCTTAGGGTTATTTCTCACTTATTGAGAAAAGGTACTTTTATGCAAGATTCAAAGGAATAGCAAAACCTATGATACAAGTAACAAAGCTGTCTGGCAATTCTCGGCCTTGTTACCGTAATACACCTAAAACTGAGAGAGGGGAAAGGGGTCTGATATGGCTCTGAAAATTCAGCCAAAACAAAGAAAAAGAAGGACAAACAGTTTAGAGTATTTCAACCAACAGTCCTTCATTGCTGCAAGTTGTAGAATAGGCTAAAAGACAAGTGAGATTGATTGGTGAAACTCAGAATAACTTGAATATTTAATCCCAGTTAAACTTTCTGAAGAAGCCAGACAGAAAAAAGTTATTTGTACACATGTGGTAAAGTTAGGAGATATTGGAAAAGAATAGAAATCAGAACTGTATTGCAACTAGAGTCTGAAGTTATTTATAAGGAATAATAGAAATATTGCACACAGAATCACTGCTAGAGTCCTGAAGAATTTTAACACGACTAACAATTCTGTGTGACTGGAAATATGCAAATAGTCTATCAATCTGCCCTGCTCACTCTCAGGAACTTTTCACACTTGGTGAAGAGCAGAGTTCCAGATACACACTGCACAGTGCTGCTTCCATCCCAGAAGTGGCTCTGCATGTCCGCAGGTCAGATAGGGTAGAGTATTGAAAAGTGTTCCACCACTATACTAGGCACTGCCCAGTACAAGCCAACATGCACTAATTCACTCGTGTGTTGGGTGCGTGGGATGGGGCAGCGCAGCCACAGCTGTGCACTGAGTTGCCTGGCCACCACAACAATGGCCATCACACATGTCCATTGCCACAGCAAGGCAGTTGCCCCTGGTACAGAGGCAATAACACTTACCTGGTGCTTAGTGAAGTGCTAGAATTGACCAAATGTTGCAGAGGTTAGATCCATCTCCTCTCTTCACTTCTCTGGGACAATTTCCCAGCGAAGCGAAGGTGCAAATTCGATCTCAGAGTTCCTCCAGACACTATGAAAGCTCTGAATTCCCTTTGCAGCTGCTGCCCTCGGACATACGGGACGATGGGAAGCTGCAGAGGGAATTCACAACCACTTCCTGTCAGACAGGAAGCTCAGAAGCTGTAAAGGGAATAAGCAGCCACCTCCTGTCAGGCAGTCAGAAAGCCTCAATCCCCACAACATCCTTGGAAACTCAGCATCTTTTTACTTCAGGGGGGGGATGTTGCGAGGATATTGCTGGTGACCAAAGCTTCAAAGTCTCTCCACAGTTCTCCTCATGTCTGGAGGCACCCTCAGTCTCCCATCAGTAATCATGGAACTATCAGTGTTAGTGACCATTGCTTTTCTTACATTGGCTGTATTCAGACATAACAAAAAGCCTCAGAAGCCTCAGAAAGACAGTGCACAGACCTCATTTTCCCATCCTTTCTTAAATCCACCTTTTCTAGCACAGAATGTTCAAGAGAGGAGGAATGGGCAGACTGGTGTGTGAACAATCCTACCTTGAAGCTTTCTCTAAGCCACTTCGGAAGTGCCACAAAGATAGCTTTTTTTTTTTTTGCTGTGTCTGACCACAGCCTTAATTACAGACCGTTGAAACAGGGTGTGGCACAATATGTAGACCTGCAATGGAAGCAATCCCAAGTTCCTACCAGGGAAGATCACCTTGTAAACAATCAAGAGATGCCTAGAGCAAAAACAATTAATTGTTCTAATCTTAATTGGTATATTTTTTGAAAAGTATCATCACAATTTATTGTATATCCCACATAATACAACTTTATGATGGCCTTCCCAGGGGTAGCACCTTCCCTTTTTTACTTTGTTTTTATCCTTGTTTTTAGTATTTTTTTATTCTGCCTTAAAAAAATTAAAATGGGAACTGGTAATGAAATATCTCAAATAAACAAGCAAATAAATAATCTCTACCATCATCGATGGTAAAATATATATTAGAATCCTGTGACATAATTCTGTAAGTAAGGTAGCAGGCAACGAAAGCAGAATTTCTCTTCTATGAATGTTGGTTTTAATTATTAGTGTGTTTTATTACCTTAGGATTCAAAGCTTTACAGGTTATGCTTTTTTATCTGTTTTTACTATTATTTTATTGTAACCCACCCTGAGACCTTTTAGTGCAGGGCAGGATGGAAATTATAAATAAATAATATAAAGCAATGAAATTGCTAAAAGGCCATCATGTTTTAAGGATTATACTGGAAACTGGTACCAGGAAGGCCTGGGACATTTTCGCACATCTCTTCCCATCTGCTAGATGGGAAAGGAGCGTGATTAACCAATGTTGACTAGCGCTCACTCTTAAGCACTAGTCAACTTTGGCCATTCCCTCTCCTGGGATTGGATACTCACCTTATTCAATCTAGGGCCCGGTCCTCTGCTGAGCTCCACCATTTTGGCTGCGGCACCCTCCGTGACTGTGCATGCATCAGTGCCATCGCCTTGACGATGCTGATACTCTGCACATGTGCAGTCAGTTTCATCTACAGTCGTTCGAGGTGCCAGCGAGCTTATGCGGCACCTCAAACGACCCCAGAGCATTGGCAAGAGCAAATGGTTGCGCTGCTGGATGCTTCAGGTAAGTCCCTGGTTAACGTTGGTTAACATGTGAAGCACAATTTCATGCTCCACACCTGATCAGTGATTAGTGAACTTCTGGAGAGGGAAGGCACGCTTGGAAGCTGTAGCAGTCTCCACGATATGCATATGCTCTTCCCCAGGAGTTCACTAATTATGCACTGGAGGCCATAGTGCAAATAGGCCTCAGGTTAAGCCTGTATATTTATGGCCTAGAGAAAAATGTTGAAGTAGGGGAAAGAAACAATAGTGTTCAGATATCTGAGGCCAGGGTAGTTTCTTGGTCAAAATGGCTGTGCCCAGACAGGGCTGTTCTGCACTTACCTTGCACAATCCAGGTCAATTGATCAAGATCGTACACTCCACTATTGTGGATCCTTGCCTCCACACCACTCCAAAGATTCAGAGCCAACCCCCACAAAAGATCTGTTGGCCAGGAATGAAGGTCTCTGGCCTCAGAGCTCCTGGGGACCCATTTTGGTGGCACAACAAGGGGAGCCACTTAAATGAGTCCCCCATGGTCCTCGTAGGCTGGTTGACGTTGTTATCGAGCTCTATCAGTATTCTGACCCTTAAGAGGAGGCCATTGTGGGCTTCCTGATCCAGAACACACTCTGTCTCATGAAGATGAAGTGTACCAGAGGGGGTGAGGCTTTTCTAATCTGTACCAGCATACAGACAACAGAAACTCAAAAGAGGACTATGGCTCCAATATTTATAGAGCTTAAGTAAATGCAGAAATGTCCAGGGCCCAAGTGCCAGAGACATTGCATTACATACTGGGTGAGGATTAGAACAGCTGACCTCTAAGGTTATTTTCAAATCTAAAACTGTTTACCCAAAACAAAACAAAAAAGGTCTTATAACGTTCCAAGAAATGCTAATAAGTGCTCTGGCATGTGGAGCACATGTGGATAGATGTGGTGGAGTGCCCATCCTAATAAGCCTGCATGATATCAGAATAATAGCAGACTCTTCAGTGATCCATGTGAAATGTTAATCTGAAATGTCGCTTCATCAAACAAAGCTGGTCGCCCATTTTTGTCTAACAGCATTGACAATATGAATTTGCACAATGAATACAGAAGGAGCGAGAGAGCTGCTCCATGCAATTTTATGCTAGAATCTGAGTTGTGTTCTGCATCTGGGTTTCTAACAGGTCAAGTAACCTTCTGATTTCATTTAAAGTTTCCATTCTTCTCATCTGAAAAGGGGAAAGAAAAATCTGGCTGTTGTTTGGACAGCTCTGGGAGATCCAAAGGAGAGTGAGAAAAAAATTGGGCATTCTGAAGGATACAAAAGGTTCACTTTCCATGCATTAGGCATTTCAATTGCTCTCCTAATACAAAGTTGGGTGGGAGGACTACAGAGAAAGATCATTTTGCATCCAGGGTCTAATGTTAATATTGACAAAAAATAAATGGATTTCAACAATAGGTACTTGCTCAGATGATGGTCAGAAGGTTAAAATGTCAACAAAGGCTTTCGATTGTGCATGTTTCTTTCCATAACTGCCTCTCTTTTGCAGTTGATTATTATTATTACAGTATTGTTATTGCTGCTGCTAGCACTTTGCAGCAGGGCATTGGCTGGTTTAAAACACAAAAGAAGTGATAAAAAAACAAAACAATGGAGATAGGGTATAACAGAACTAAACTGTTGAGATTGTGCTGAAAAACGTATATTTCTAGATCAAAACCTGTTGGCCCTCCTTTATGATGCTCCTTCTGGGTCTATGTCTCCTCTTACAATTCCTGGGAGCATCTGTGGGTCCAGGCAAGTGCTTGCTGCCACTCTGGCTGCATCCAGGCATCGCTTGCTTATTTGTTTCTTTGTTTATAAATTATTTCCCGCCCTTGACCAAATGGTCCCAGGGTGTGTTACAATCAGAATAAAACATATAAAATATTAAAACATCATTAAAAATATAACCCCCCCCTCCCTCCAGTTTGGTCTATTGGTTAGGGAGCCAGACTCTTATCTGGGAATACTGGGTTTGATTCCGCCCTCCACCATGAAGCCAGCTGGGTGACCTTGGGCTAGTCACAGCTCTCTTCTGAGGTCTCACAGCCCCACCTACCTCACAGAGTGTTCTGTTTTGGGGAGAAGAATAGAAAAGCTTTTTCAGCCACTTTGAGTTCCCTTAAATGGGTGAGAAAAGTGGAGTAGAAAAGCCAACTCTTCTTCTTCTTCTCTTCCCACCCCTACCCTGCTTCCCACTCCCACCCTCCCTCCCTAAAAGGACAGTCTCCTTACTTGTAAATTCAGCCATGGCATCCTCTGTTACCATCCTGTCCTTCTTTGAGACTCAACTAGACCTTCTGGAGGTGTGTGCACTGCTTTAGAGGCCACCCCCTTCTGAGAATTACAGGAAATCTCATGAGAATCCCCACAATTCATGGATGAGGCAGTCTTCAAACCTATGAATGCCCTCTGAAAGGCCTAGTTAGCTTCGGAGGAGGATGCAAATGGTGTGTGGGGGGGGGGTTGTGGCACCGCAGCAGCTGCAAGAAAGTGCAGGGTGCAAGGCAGGACGGGAAGGGATGAGAAGGATGGGATGGTTCCCTCTGCATGTGAACATTCAACAAATGTTCATGCACAAAGGTGAAGTCCCCTACGTTCGCTGGGGGGGGGGCTTCGTATGATGTCAAATGTTCTCCCCCTTCAATTTTATTTGAATTGAAGGGGAGGAACACACTTTGTGCAATCGCTATGCGTGAGGCAATTCCTACAGAGAAGCTTTGAAATGGCACTATTTCCATCCTGTCTGGATGCACCCTCAGTAGCCTTTGCTCCCAGGCCTGTTTACAATTGACATAATAAGAGAAGTATGTTAAAAACAACAACAGTAGAAATAGTCATAGACAACCAAGTGATGGCTGCAATATTAACCTGTGTTCATCCAGTACAACGATATGTCTCAAGCACACATTGATGTGTAAGTATCTCAGCACCTGCCATGCATTGAAGGAAGATTATTCCACAAGCTGAAGGAAAAGCTCTCCTACTGGTCAGTGACAGATGGATCTCTGCATGGGGCATTGTAGCCAGGAATTTAAGGGAATAAGCATGTCTATATAGGTGTGGGAAATGCTGGTAGCTCAGAAGGGTATAATAAAGTTCATTTGCTTTATTATACAGAGAGTCCTGGGCTCCGTGCCTGGCAAATCATTTCTGCTTAATTGCCAAAAAGCTGTTTGGTGTCACCCATATATTCATCAGGAAGTGAGTTCAACTTGTGGAAATGTTTACCTAAATATTATTCCTTCAGCTCTCTACTTCAGTAATAAAAACTTAAAAGACAATAGTAAATTGGCAGCTAGTACGATTTCTCGTGAAGTGTCTACAACTCGGTGGTAGATCATACAAACGTGAGAGGACCCCTACTAGATCAGGCCCCATGTAAACAAATGTTCCTTCCTCCAGTTTGGTCTAGTGGTTAGGGAGCTGGACTCTTATCTGGGAATACCGTATTCAATTCCACCCTCCCACATGAAGCCGGCTGGGTGACCTTGGGCTAGTCACAGCTCTCTTCTGAGCTCTCACAGCCCCACCAACCTCACAGGGTGTTCTGTTGTGGGGAGAAGAATAGAAAAGCTTTGTAAGCCACTATGAATCCCCTTAAATGGATGAGAAAAGCAGGGTAGAAAAGCCAACTCTTCTTCTTCTTCTTCTTCTTCTTCAATGAAAGAACTATTTTTTCATGAATGTTCTCAATGTCAGAAGGATTAACATTTTAGTATCTAATACTTTTTTAAACAAATAAATAAAAGCTACTGTTCTACGTTCTCTTTCCCCTCCTTTATATCTGGCATTGTGAGCCATTCATGGGGCTGTCAGATACTTGTATTGATTAATAAATACATTAATTGATTAACCAGTTAAAAAGCAGACAGTAAATCGATTAAAACATTTTAAAGCTTTTGAAGTTGTGAATGCAGCACTCCTATTTATTTAAGAAGTGCACAAGTGGGAAGAAGCTTAACAGATGAGATTTCTACTGTTTTAGCATTGGAGAAAAATTGTTCTTCCTAAATATCTAACAGGTGTTGAGCGGAAAAAAAATACTGCTTGCTTAGAGGTGCACAAAAATCATCTCAGACTACATTGTTTGTGGTTAAAGATACCTTCTATAGCTGAATCCGGACGCCTTTAAACATCTGGAAAGTTAGAAGTCCTGTGTGCACAGGTCAAGATTAATTTGCACAGTTATTCAGTTCCTGCTCCAATAAATACCAAAAATCTTGTACTGAGTATTAAATGGTTAGTTAATATTAGTTAATATTTATGATTTATTATTGCTATAGTGTTAGGGATTTGTTCACACTTTGGATGTTTTGCAGAAATCATGCAAAGATTCCACAGAAAGTTCATGCTTCATTACATGCGGATTATACAGTGTCTGCATAAACAGCATACAACATTCATTGTAAACAGACTGTACAACGTTTCTACAAATTGCACGCTTTGCCTCATTCATATTTTCTTGTTTGCACCTTTCCTCCACAAAAAGCTGCTGTGGGACCCCATATTTTGAGTTTGCTAAATTGCCCTTTTGCCCATTGATGACTGAAATGCAGTTCAAGAAGATTGAGCACCCTCTCCCACACCTGTGGTTCTAATCCACAGAATGAGGTTGTTGTCTTCTCAATAGCACAGGTCCTTATACTACCAAATTCCCCTACTGTTAGTATGAATCTAGCTTTAAGCTTAATGAAACATGCACACACATGGCAGGGCCCTATTCTAGGATATAAACCAGAATAAGGCTCAGTGCAGAAAGGGCATAAGTAATTCGATCTCTGTTCATCAAGTGAGAGTAAAATTACTACAAGTCACTGCTCTTATAAGGAGTGTGCGCAAATGCAATTTTTGGGATTTGATTCAAATCGAATATCCGAAGATTCGAATCAATTTGAATGTTCAAAATCTGAACGTATTCACATTCAATTTGAATTGAATACATTCATATCTATTTGAACGAATATTCAATTCATATTTGAAGATATGAATCTCAGCAACATTCATATGTGTCTGTATGCATTCGTATGCATCCCATTTTCATCCTGTACGTATCCGTACAAATGTGTACAGATACGAATAAGATAGGTACAGATACGTATGTAATGCATACGTATCCATACACATACGAATGTCCGAATAATTTGTATGAATGATTTGAAAGATACAAAAATTCACTCAAATGTTAAATTCAAATGTATCGACATTCGATTCAAATTCGAATGTCCGGATTCAGTCGATTTCACATATTCCTGCACATCCCTACTCTCTGTTCTTATAGTGCTGGCCAGGGCATTTTGCTGCCTTAGGCAGGGCCCAAATGGCATACTGCAACCAAATCCTAGCTGGGAAGTGAATGAAGTTCACGATACTTCTATGATCTCCAAGTACTCAAATGGAAGTTCTGCATAAATGGTGATTGTTAAAATCCTGGCTGAGCACAACAGATAACAGTAAAGAGGAAGCATAACTGCAATTTATTGGAGTGATAGTGGAGAAGATTTAGAAACTTGTTGGGACACTCATAACAGTACTAGAAACAAAATATTAAATTTGTTGCTGTTTTACTGGTCAAATCCCCATAGAACCATTGGAAGCACTCACTGCACACTGCCTTGTCACACTCACATAACAGATTGCTACAAGGAAACCATAATGTTTGACTGCAGAGGTAGCGTCCTTTCTGTTACAGGTTAGCACGCCACTGGCAGCATTTTGTCTAAGTTGCAACTGTCATTTATAATGGCGTCAGAATTTTTTCAACCGACATCTGAACAGACTATCCATATATTTCTGTGACTTCGCCGTTGAGCGTACTATGTTTTGAACTGGGTGCTGCATCGTTCATGGCAGGAAATGCAGTCACCTCTGTATGTATGGTCTACCTGTCAATGCATAACAGTCTCTCTATGTGTAGAGAAACCACATCCTTTCATGATTTTTGAATACACATAGATTTTTTTTTCAAGAAACTTCTACACATAAAAATCCAGGGAATGGAAGCTATTGATAAATTTATCACAAAATTAAAAAAAAAATGTTTTTGGTCTGTTTCCTCCCAAATGATGCAAAAATGGAATTCAATGGGTATATTTTATCTGCTGGATTCCTTTAAAAAATGGACAACCAACTTGAAGCCTAAGGAACAAAACAATCCTAAAAACAGGCTATAATACTGCTTTTCCTGCATCTGCCATTCTCAAAAACAGTAATAATCCCCAAATAGTGTGCCTGGTCAATATGTCACAGCATTCCATGTGACCTAACAAAGTGTCCAAAAGTACCCCAAGACATTTTCCCAACTGAGTTTGTCCCAGTGCAGTTGGCAGAAGCATGCCATCATAGGGATACTGCAGATCTGTTACTGAACATGGTTTGCTTAATTAATTAATCAATCAATTAATCAATAATCCTTCTTTCGGATGCCCCTGACTATCTAAGAGCTTGGCCACAACCCACCCTCCCACTCCCAAATACGAAATACCTGGTTGAATTTGATAAGTGGAACCCAGACAATGGGACTCTGTTTGATCATGGCCTGTGAAACACTGGAATAATGATATGAAACCATGCTCATCCCTAGTTCCTATCAACAGTGAGCAAGGGGAAACTGTCTACCTAATGTACACAAGAAATATTTAGACCCCAGAAAATCTGAAGCCTTTAATGTCCTTTTAGTACACTATTAACTTTTCCCCAGTACAACCAAATTGCAAATCATTTAGGAATTTATGCTTGAAAAAGCATTAGGGTCGAAACCTCTCCTTTGGGATTTGCCTCCCCTCCATGGAATTCACTTAAGGTTAAAAATAGTGCAACATTTGCTGCATCATTAATTGACAACTGTTCTTGCCTTCAAGTGTTTTCCCCACTCCCCATGGGGCTATCAAGAGCAGATCACCTGACCTTTCATCCCAAATATAGACATTATTAAATACCATTTGTGCATCCTAGAAGAAACACAAGGATCTCACTTAATATTCCTGTGCCTTGATGTACATGAATGACTTGCACCAGCAGTGTACACTCAAGCGCTTTCTGTGATGGGCCTTATTCTGGATTAGACAGGAAATTATTATCCAGAATAAGACCCAGTGCAGAAAGGATCTAAGTCTTAAAACTAGCTACATGCCTGAATGTTGTCTAGGAGACCATATAAAAGGAAGAAAAACAAATAGTGGAACGAGGCAAAAATTCACCAGAAGTTCTGACAAACTGAACAAAATTCAAACAAAATCACAAAAAAGGATTAATAACAGAATTTTCCTTGATCCTAAACAAAAGGTTTCCAAATATTTTGAACATCAGTCTAGCTTCCGGTGACATAGCTCTGAAGATAATTTGGAGGAAAAATACCTATTCTAAAGTTTCACTAACTATGAACAGATGCAGCATTTCTTTTCTGTGAAAATTCTTGCTTTGAAAAACCATATACAAGGCTAATTCTGTCAGCTCCTATGTATAGGAATTATAAAGATATTGCGCAAAAATATGCAAGAAGAGAAAGGGAATATTAAGAGTTCTGCAAGCATGGTGAGTTTCTTTGCTAGAAGACAAACCATCATTTATTTAATATAGATAGAGGGAGATAGATATAAGTAATTGTAATCCACCCTTCACCTGATGGTCTCAGGGCATGTCACAACTCTGAATAAAACTGTGATTAAAGCTAGTAAGAAATATAAACTATAAAACACAACTAAAACTGGATTCTACCAGGAGCTTTTTTTAAAGGAAAATACTCTTTACTGACCTTAAGTAATAATCAGTAATCAACAGAAGCTGTGCTTTCTGCTTTACTTCCAGAGTGACAGTAACCCTAGACTCAGAACTTCTGTATTCTTCGGACACACGAAAATGCCTTTTCTCCATTTCCTCCCATTATTAAATCATGAGTTTGCCAAGGAGGAGGTCTTGAAAATTTTCATTTCTCTTCTATTTTTCATTCAAATGTATTTGCCCTGTGCTCCTTTACTTTTAATATCTTGGATTTAATTACTAAATCCACATTCATATGCAGGTGGAAGGCCAGCAGGAGGTTGGGGACTATCCAGTACTCTGCACGGAATGCTACGTGTACAGCTGTCTGCCCTAGAAGTTGTGGTTGAGCACTCAATGTAAAGAGTTCCACATGCTCAGAACTTAAGTGAGGAAGTTCACAGTGTATCCCTGCCAAGAAGATAAGTAAGTCTCCTTGGGCAGTGGTAGTGGTGGCGGCAGCAGTGAGTGGTTGCAGCAGCCTGGTTTCTGCCTCAGTCAGAGAGAGAATGGAAAAGCTTTGAGAGAGATCTTCAACAGAGTTGTGGATGGACTGAAACTTAGTAGTTAGTGCAGGAACGATTTCACACTTCCCTTCCTGTCTGCTGGATGGGAAAGGAATGTAATCACCCAACATTAACACTTACCTGTGTTTGATCATGTCTTCTTCTGGGCACCGCCATTTTGTTTGTAGCACCCTGCGCAACTATGCATACGTCAGTGCTGTCACTATGACGATGCTGATGCTCTGCGCACACACAGTTGTGTCTATGGTTGTCCGAGGTGCCTGTGCACTTGTGTGGCACCTCAGACGACTCTGGAGCACTGGAGAAGGTGCGGATGCTCACCACTGGACACGCCAGATAGGAATTGGGTAACGTTAGTAAAAGTGTGAAGCACAATTTTGCGCTCCACAGCTAGAGTTTAATTAGGAAATCTCTTGGAAGGCAGGGGGTGCCCGGAGGCTGTAACAGCCTCTTCAAGGTGCAGGTGTTCTTCCCCAGAAGTTGCCTAATTATGCACTATGAACTGTGGTGCAAATAGGCCTCACTGCAAATCAAACCAACTACCCTTGATTCAAGTTCACTTCAAACCGTTTTTTGAACCACTAGTCTGGTTTTCATGTGAGCCACCCAGTTCTCTGTGAACTGCAAACTGTCTGAACCAGTTCAGTGCATCTCTATTCTTCATCCCACTTTGCTGTTCAAGTGCTATAGCAACATTTATGATGGCATGGCAGGGGAAGAGCACAGTGCTTCCTACACAGTGATGGGGTGGCATTGGGCAGATACTGCACCCTTATAGAAGAACAGAAAGCTTTGTCAGCCATGAGTCCCTTAAATGGGTGAGAAAAGCAGGGTAGAAAAGCCAACACTTCTTCTTTTTCTCTTCTTATAGCACATTTAAAGTGCCATACAGGATCTGTGTGGATCCTGCCAATGTGTGGATGAGACAGTGGTGCTGGGAGCAGTTTTTTCATTTGTTAGGCAGTGGAGACAGTTTTGAGGCAAGCCAAGTTAGCCCAAATATCTAAAGGATATAGATCTGCCCGTGCCTTAAAGTCTGGAGGGGAAGCCCTCCTGGTTATCCTGCCGCCTTCAGCAGCTAGGCGGGTGGGCACCCGGGAGAGGACCTTCTTGGTGGTGGCCCCCAGGCTATGGAATGGTCTCCCCCTGGAGGTGTGTCAGGCCCCTTCTCTGCTGGTGTTCAGGAAGGCGGTGAAGACACACCTCTTCACTCAGGCCTTTGGTTAAATGCTGCTTATGCTTCCCACACTGCAAAAAAACCTGTATTTAACTGCAAACACTACTGCTTTTAACTGTTTTTGTATTGCTTTTATCATGCTGGATTTTAAATGCTGTATTAGTTTATTATCGTTTTTGATACAGTTTTGATATGTTTGTCTTTAAAGGTTGTTAGCCGCCCAGGGACCCTCAGGTATGGGGCAGGATATAAATGTAAATAAATAAATAAATATGGGACAGGCTGCACTTGAGCAAGCAGATTCAAAATCAAAATGGTGGCACGATGGCTTTTAAACTAAAGTTATGGGAAAGACTGTCAGGAACAGATAAGAATCTGGTTCAGGCAGAGCCACTGCTTTGGAAAAATCATGGGAAGACTGTCTGTCCAAAACAAAATAGGTGAAGAAAAGGGTGAAGAAAACGTAGTTAGATGCAAGGATTGGGCAAAAAATGCAAATCAAAAGAAATTCTGCAAAATTCAAAAAAGTGCAGGAGTGACAATATGAATCTCCGAGTCTTGGATGAGCAGTCCAGTGTTGGTTTCTGAAGGGAGTATAGACATAGGCTGTGTCTCCATTATGTAGCAAGAGCACTTTAAGTGAAGCTAGCTTCCATTGCTCCCAATAGAAGAAGAGCTGCATTTTCTACCCTGCTTCTCTCACTCATTTAAAGGGACTGAAATCAGCTGACAAAGCTTTCTGTTCTTTTCCCCACAACAGAACACTCTATGAGGTAGTTGGGGCTGTGAGAGCTCAGAAGAGAGCTGTGACTGCTCTAAGGTCACCCAGCTGGCTTCATGGAGGAGTGCGAAATCAAACCCAGTAATCCCAGATAAGAATCCAGCTCCTTAACTGCTAGCTTCACTAGACTATCTGCCCTAATTAAGGTACCTTTACTGTATGAAGGAGAGGCAGCCATGGTATACATAACTAAAGCTGAGCAGACTGTTCTATATATAATAACAACATTGGATCAAGCTACCTTGGGATTTCAAAAGGGGAGGGTGCCTCTATGGAATTGCTCTGGGTAGCAATATCAGGTGACAAAATCAGCTTTATATTAGGGATATATGATTGCCTACCAAACCAACTCATCTCTATTATATGTCTTATAACAGAGTCCCAAAGGTATCCCAAGTGAAGAGCTTTCCCTGTGCAACTCCTGCTCCTTCAAACATAGGACTATGCCCAGCAGACAATACCACCACAATTATTTGTTTGATCTTTTCAATTTTTATTTATGCATTTTTGTGAAATGCATACAAAGCAAAAAAAAAAAGACTGCAAAAGAGATTGTGGTGCTCATATCTAATGATATTTTGCACGTTTTCCAGTAGATGTTCATGGCATATGATGCTCTTTCCATTACAATAGATACATTAGCTACATTTATCCATTTTAAAAAATGGCCTTCCGGGAAAGCATCATTTGCCCCACAAAGAACTGCTGTGAGAGAACTTTAGAACAACTGCACAATTATGGATGAAAAGAAAAAGATGCAAATCTGAAGGGCAAGCAGTGGAGACATACACTATGATATAGTGTACCTATTCAATCTTTTTTTAAAAAAATAATCTTATGAATTCATCTTGAGAATTCCTATGAAAGCCCTAATGGACTTGAAATCTTGTGCAGAATTCTCAACACCTATTTACTTACTGTGTTCACACTCCCAGAGCGGTTTAAACAGAACATAAAATATTAAATGATTAAACAGAATAAAAACAGATCCATGGGTGGCTTTTTGCCAGGGGCTAAGTAACCAAGGATTCAAGGATACTAAAAACTGTTACAGCTGGACATCTGGTCCAGCTGTATCCAATTTGGCTGGCTACTGAGCTTGGTGTTTAGTTAATACTGCAGTTGATAAATATTTTTGTTCTTGCTCTGCATTGCTGCCTTTGTCAGAGATATAGCACTGCAGCACTATCAGTGAGCAAAAGAGAAGCAAGCTAAAAGGCTGAAAATACAGGGTAGCTCAAAGACTTATATAAAGAAATAAGTTTGGCGTATCTGTAGATCAGGAGTTACGCAAGCAGTGTGGATAGAGGTGGCCATGGATTTGGCCATGACTCCGTGGTAGGGCTGTGCACGAATGCAGTCTTCAGGATACAATTCCATTTGAATTGAATATCCAAAGATTCCAATTGATTTGAATCTTTAAAATTTGTATGTATTCACATTTTATTCAGATTGAATACATTTGAATCTATTTGTACAAATTTTTAATTCGTATCTGAAGATAATATTTGAATGTTGACAATATTTGAATGTCGACAATATTTGAATGTGTCAGTGCGAATCCATACGTATTCATATGCACCCCATTTTCATCCCGTACATATCAGTATAAACACGTATGGATACAAATAGAATGCATACAGATACGTATGTAATGTGAACATACCCGTACACATACGGATGTCTGAATAATTTGTATGAATGATTAGAAAGACTCAAATTCAAATTTAGAGATATTTGATTCAAATTTGAATGTCCAAATTCAATCAAATTTCGAATGTTTTGAATATTTGAGCACATCCCTACTCAGTGGTACTCAACAACAAATCTCTCTCTGTCTTTACTTATCCATCCATCCATCATGATATATTCCTCTTCATCTTAAGGTTACAAATAATTCACATTAAGAATATGATAATAAATAAAAACAAATATATAGTAATACATCACAGTGGTGGTGGCCAACAAACCTCAGGGTGATGGGGAAAGTTAAGGAGGCTCATTTTGAACTCACCAAACTGCATTTTGATCCACAGTACATCCAGACATAGCTTGGCAAGAAGCAGAACCTTACTCCAAACATGTTGGCCTCAAGGAAAGTTTCCAAAAACAACCCTGAAATATGAGGAAGGTATTTTAACACATTTATGACTGACAACACAAGGAGCAGCCAAAAGTATGTGAAGTAGCTTGTCTTTAATAAGTACAGACGCTCAGGCAAGAAAAGTGTCTGACGTCCTTCAGATGAAGAATGTTCTACAGAAAAGATGGCTCCTTTGGAAGGTTTGTTTAGTCTATTGCCTCTCAGAACTTCCATGAGAATGATAATTGAAAAATGATGACATTGGTGCCTCATACGTTGACCCAAGTAGAAACTGGATGGCCAACTGTTAGTGATTAAGACGATTCTTGAACTTCACAGAGGGTTGGTCTTGACATTCCCTTCCAACTCATGGATTTTATTCTATAATGCTGAAATACTACATTGGACTTAGACAGGACTACACCTGCTGCCTTTGGCAAAGGTCTGTTGCCCTGCAGTGTTATTAGTGAACAAAACTGACGCAAGCTAAAACACCGAAAATCCCAGTAGGATCGGAGTGGAATGGGCCATCTGAACACAGCAGTAGCCCAAGCCAGCCTGGGATCAGTTGCTGTTCCAGGTTGGAGCATGCTGCCCTGTCCTAGAACACAGCAGGTAAAGGCAGAAGGGCTTTGCAGTGTCAGCAAGTTACAAAAAGCATATTTAAAAAAGTATTAAAAACCACACCACACCCAGGAACATGGGTTCTCACCTCTTTAGCTTCTGATGGAGTTGGTCCTGCCAAGAAGACCTCCAGTATGAAAAGATAGGTGACTCTGCACAAAATCAACTTTTCAGGATTGAGATAAGATTCACAGCACGTTAACCCTACTTTGAGTGAACATGTTCATTCAATTTCATATTAAAATGACATAATTGACTGGACTCACCCTCAGGCTTCAAGAATGCACAGACTTCAGGAGGTAGACGAGTTGAAGGGACAGTAATTTGTCAAACTGAATGGGATTAAAAACCACAAATTATGCATATTCATAAGCTTGCCATATTTGAATAACTGGTTTTCAAGCCCAACGTAATGATGGGAGATTAAAAACCTGCTCTTTGGCAGCACCTTTGATTTTTGTCAATTCTGAAATTCCTGTCAGTTTGGCAGTTTGATTCAGGACACTTCAAAACTCTGGAACCCTAAATTCAGAAAAGTTAGTCTGCAATGGAAAAGCAGGCCTGAAGAAGAAGAAGAAGGGGAAGAAGAAGGGGAAGGAGGGGAAGAGTTGGCTTTTCTACCCTACTTTTCTCACCCACTTAAGGGGACTTGAAACATTTGTGCATCCGTGTGTCATTTCATCAAACCATATATCTATCTAACCATTATTCTGACTCTTGTGGTTATTCTATATTTGAATGTCTTGGAAAAAATGAAAGCATTGGACACAAATATTTATTTTGCATATCATTCACTCCAAGGGTTTGTGTCACTCCATCTCTGTAGCATTCTGCCTCTTTGTTGGGAGCTGCTGCTACTAAATAAAGGCTGCATCCAGACAAGGGCTACCAGCAGGAAGGTAAGAACACTACTAGGCACGTTAAACAAGGCACGTTCTCCTAAGCCAGGATAGTCTAATGGTTTCTCCTCTGCACACTAGCAAAGAACTGTGGAGGCCCCACCCACCAATAGCATGATCCATTCACATAGGGCAGAGCATGAACTGAACTAGGTCACCCAAAATGGCCCTTTTTACTGGTAGACTTCAAAACTGAGGTCTACCAGTGTGCTATCTACTTTATTGCAGCAAGATCATGCAGTTAGTGCAGCACTGTTGCATTAATTGCACTGATTCCAAATCAAGCCCCAAACCTGCACCAATGAAGTGTGCAGAAGATGCTAGAGCTCCATAAATGCTTAACTGCTTCAGTTCTTTATACTTAAATCTAAATGAGTGCTTTGTTTTGTTTTGTTTTGTTTTATTGTTTTGAGGCTCATTGTCTCTTTGGAATATTCTTGGTGCATGGAAGAATCATAGAAACATAAAGCTCATTCCATTGGACCTACTCTTCTGCTCTTCATATCAACACTAATGATTTAATTTTAGGGCTTTCCCCTTTCCTCTTCTCTCATTCATTTCCCTGGTTATGATCTTTAATGAAAAATGCCCGCTGTGTTTAGCACAAACCATTTGGTGCCCCTGTGTCAGGGAAGGGAAAGAACAACATTCAGTAAAGCTGAAGGTTTTTATTATCACATCGTAAATGAACAAATGGCATCTGTCAATACAAAGGAGGACAAAGGGGTATGAAAAGGAAGCTTAGTTATTGCACGCTGGGTGTGCTGTCGAAGTGACAAAATGGGATTTTATTAACATGTTGGTTACAGGCACCCCCTTTCAACTATTTATTTATTTATTTATTTACTTATTTATTTTATTTCTACTGGTTGCAGGAGCTACTGTAGAATGCAAGATGACTGAGAGCAAAAGGAGCTTTTCAATTTAAAATCTGAATCTCGCCTGTTTCAATGACCTGGGCACAATGCACAAAGTCTATGGGTCTGTCTTACGTGCCTTTATATTTTAAGTTATGTCTTACATTAAACTCTCATTTTGGCCCTCGTTCAAGATTTAAGCCTGTAAGAAAATAAGCAGTTGTATTTGTTTAAGTGCTAAATCCCATCATGGCTCTTTTTTCATATTTAGGCAATAAACATCTCGTGGCATTGATAAATTGCCATGGGTGTTTATGGGCAGCAGGATATGTTTACGCCAAATGTATAAAACACAGGGAGGGAACACTCACATTAGAGTAGGAATTAACTTTTTTGTATTATGGAGGCAGAGGCAGGGGGTGGCTGCTGGTGAGGAGGGGGCACTGAGGGTGGGTGTAAACAGCTGTTGCAAATAGCTAACTGGAAGTTGTTAAAGCAGATTTCTTGTAAAACAGTTAGCCAAGAGTGCTTGGTCTTTTAGCCTTCAGCAGGTGTGGCCACAACAAAAGGCCACATACAAATGAAGAATTATTCTGTGCCCCCTCTAGCACAAACACAGACAAAACAGAGCAGACAGAAGCCATTCCAGGTTAGAAACAACTTCAGTTTCAGTAAGATCTGTTCAATGGTGTTTCAGTGAATGCACTGTGAGTGTGCAGGGTCCAGGTGTCCTTGCACACTCAAAGAGCAGTGGGTGCACTGGAAGAGTGCAGGTTGCACACAGCCCCGCTATCCAGAAAGCATCCTTTTCTTTGACACAGGTTACACAGCCCTTGTTTCATCAAGCACAGAAAATGGTCCACTTCTGGGGTCATTGCCCATGTTCAGTTGAACTGTCCTAGCCAATAATTTTAAAGCTGGGAAGCAAATGTTCTGTGGCCAGAAGCAGTGGCATGCAACCATAAGCATGCTTCCATTTTAAAAAGAGTGCTATAAATGTAGCCTCATTTTCAACTTACCTAAACAATCCTGGGGGAGGGCAGGATGCCCTGTTCCAGGGTTAGCAACCTGTCCCAGGCTAGGATCAGTTGCCAAAGGCATGGGGCAAGACCATCCTCACTGGGATGGCCCATCCTGCACGAGCCCCTCCCACCTGCTCCAAAGGCTGTCCCTGTTTTGGAGCCAGTGCAGGAGTCTCTGAAGGCCAGGAACTAAGGTTTCTGACCTTTGGTGTTCTGTTGAATCCATGCTGGAGGTGCATCCTGTTGTACCATCAAATGGACCCCTTTACTCACCCAGAAAAGGGGTACATGCTCTTTCCACACAGAGACCACTGTCCTGGACTTATCCTTTCCTTCCAATCGGCTTGTTGATTAACCACCCATCAAATTATAACAAATCTGTAGCCATATCAAAGATGGAAGGAGGAGGAAATGGATGGCTGGAAAATGCATGCTTGGGTGTCCAAGCAAAAGACATTCTCAGTAACCCAGAACAGTGGGCAAGATGATGGAGGCTGACTTGCCTCTTCCTTTGTCATGGTGGAAAAGTCAATTTCACAGGATATCACCAAGAGAATCTGCACATTGAAAGCACATTCTAAATTCTCCACCATGCCCCCACTTCACATTCAATTGCTGAACATGCATACCACTGACAAGCAAGCCAAATGAGACCACATCTAGTCCCTGATGCAGAAGAGCTCTTTCTTACATTGATAATTTCTCCTTTATAAGAACGCTAAGAACTTGTTATAAGGTCCAGCGAGTTGCTTGCCATTTTGAATTGTTTCTAGTAACATTCTGTAGCTCTTCCAAGGATTTTCTAATAGTCTCTTTGTAGACTGATCATGCCCATCTTCTTCATCTTGTGTTTCACCTCTTCTTGCCATGTGTATAAGAAAAACTACTGAAAATTCTGACATAAAATAAATCTAATCAAGTTAATATAGTTTATTTATGATAACAGAAACAAGAAGGGAAATGGTGAAGTGTCTTATCTCTCCAGTAAATTTAAAAGAAATCACTAATAACTAATGAAAGAGATGGCAAACACAATTTTCTTTTTTAAAACGGTTTTTATTAATGTATTCCAAATAATACAGGAAGGAAAAAATACAAGAAATAAACAATATAAACAGGTACATAGTAAACAGGACAGTTAAATTAATCCAGGCTCCAAATATAGGCATATCAGCAGTGAAAAAAAAGCAAATTCAGTGCCAGAGGAATGAGGAAGGGAACAGAAAAGAAGTTGGCAAGTGTCTTTTTGCCTCTTTATAAATATATGATGAGGCCACATTTGGAATATTGTGTACAATTCTGGTCACCACATCTCAGAAAGGATATTGTGGAACTGGAAAAGGTGCAGAAAAGGACCCAACAGAATAATCCTTGCAAAATTAGGCTGCATTGTCTAGGCCTCTGCTTGAAAGAAGATGTATAAGTGGCATGAATGAAGCATATAAAACCATGCATGGTGTGAAAAGGGGGATAGAGAAAAATATTTTCTCTCACAGACAACACTAGAACCAGTAGGCATGCTATGCTGGGCAGGAGGCTTTGGACAGACAAGGAGAAGTATTTTTTCACCCAGAGGGTCATCAGTCCATGGAATTTATTACCTGAAGAGGTGGTGACAGCAACCAGCCTGGACAGCTTTAAGAAAGGATTGGAAAAATTCATGGAGGACAGGTGTATCAATGATTACTAGAATGGATGCTACTAGGTACTACCTCCAGGCTGGAGAGAATGTCAGGATGCCTCTAAAGGTCATTTGCAGTGAATTTAAAGCAGGTGAAGTTTTTCCCTTTCTCTTTTACTTGAGGTACTATATACCTTACACTATACCTGGCTAATGGGCCACCGGGGAATTTTGTCTCAGATTTTCTAATTTTCTTCCTAATTTTTCTAAAAAGTGTTTAAAATGTTGCTTTTGCCACTCTGGAAATAAACAATTATGTTTTGGAACTATATCTGTGGGCTACAATACCAATTTCATCTGGTGTCTCTGTAACTCAAAGCAAGTTGACAAAGTTTATTTAAGCTCGTGCCTTTAATGTGTACATATGCATAATCTAATTGTTTCAGTTGGACTGGCTTGTTAGGGTGGAAAATGAATTAAGATTGATGAAACAATTCTGAGGAGCCATAATCATTAAGCAAACTAGAAAACTCAGGCTCATTTACATAAACATCAGCTTCACTTAGTGTGATGGGAGAACACGATAAAGAGTCTAACACTCAGTTTGATTAGTTAATTTAGTGGCTAATTAACTGTGCTAATCAAATTTCATCTTAATTTACAAATCAACATACAAATTATATGGATAAATCCATCATGAAAGACAAACTAGCAATAGAAACTATGGAAAACGCAGGAGGTTTTGGTCATAAAGGTCACCAGCAAACAATTGTTTTCTTTTCTACAGAAGTTCAACTGAAAGTTGTTATGTATGAATACAGTAGTGTGAAAAAGTGTTGTCTTCTTTCTCTTTCCATAATTTACTTAGGTCATGTTCCCACCTGAGCTGTTTAAAACGATTGTAAAAACAAAACAACAAAACCCGTTGCAAACGGGCATCTGGCAATTCCAGTCAACCCTGAATTGTGTCCCCACAGAAAACACTCCCAAAAAATGCCCCGGGGAAAGTGATTATATTTCCTCCCCATCCTTTGTCCACCCTCTCTTCTCATTGGGTTTGATCTGATGATGCGGCCAAGGGTGGGGAATCCCAGCTCCCCTCCCTCCTGCTTTTGTTGCCTGTTTGATTCCCACAGACCTCCATGATTTTATTCATGATTTGTAAAAAAAATAAAAAGGGGGGAGACAGAGCCCCCTTGATTTTGACCCCCGAGTCCTTCCTCCTGATCACAGGCTTGCTTTCTCATAAAGAAGGGAAGATAAAAAGCAGCCAAGAGCTCCTGCACACACACACACACTTAGACTCGTGCACTCCCTGCGGGACTCTTGAGGCTCTGCCCCCAGCTGCCTACCCTAGTGAACTCTGATGCCCTTATAAAAATACCCCTCCCAAAAGAGAGCAGGCAGCCAAGAATTTTAAAAATCTTTTCGAACAAGTGGCAGAGGGGAGAAGCAGGCGCTACCGAAGCCTTCCCTGCCCGCTCCAGGGCTCATCTTGTGGAGATGCGAAAAAAGCAAAATTCTTTCAGCAGAAAAAGGAGAAAGTGGGTGAAAGAGAGGAACCTTGGGTGGGAAATGAAACATTGTTATCAGTGTGGAGTGGGTGAATTGTTACTTGTTATCAGTGAGTGTGAAGCGGCTGAAAATGAAACTGTTGTGTGAAGTGCTCTGCAAGGGAAAATGGCTTTAGGCTTTCTGGCACTTAAAAAATCTTGCAAGGGGCTGTCCTGTTTGATGACGGATCTGCCCCAGTACTGCTGTACCATTCCCAAAGGAATAAAGAAAATCATTTTAGAAACAAAAACCGGGGGAAAAAACACCTGAAAATACAAGTGCTTTTTTATTGCAGTTTTTAGCAATTTACTCCTCATAAAACACAGGAAATGAATTGGTAATGGAGACAAGGAAAGTTCAGATCATTTTGAATTTTTTTTTATTTTTTATTTTTTGGCATGAGTGGAATCACAGACTTACTGTATTTCTGAATCAGTCTGAAGCCTGAAGAAGAAGAGGAGGAGGAGGAGTTGGCTTTTGTATCCCACTTTTCTCACCCAATTAAGGGGACTCAAAGCAGATGACAAAGCTTTCTATTCTTCTCCCCACACCCTGTGAGGTAGGTAGGGCTGTGAGAACTCAGAAGATGGCTATGACTAGCCCAGCGTCACTTAGCTGGCTTCATGGAGGAGTGCAAAATCGAACCCTGTATTCCCAGATAAGAGTCTGGCTCCCTAACCACTAGACCAAAAGAGTGCCTTACAAAATATCTGTAATATGCTCTAAGTATCTGCCTTCAGATTTACAAGCTAGGAGACAGGGCAAAAGGAAGAGAAGATAATAGAGAGGATAAAGGGAATGGAAAAATCTATCCCCCTTTTTGCACTTACTTGTGCAATCCCAGGATTAGCAACTTGTCCCATCTTGTTACAGATTGTTTCTGGCACGGGACAAGGTTGCCTGCATTGGGATGGCTGGTCCCAGATCTGTGTCACTTCCACAGCCCACATATAGAGTGGGCAGAGGGGTGTCTGAGTGCTCCAAAGTTCCTTAGAAGGATGTTTTGGTGAGGCACTTTAGTCCCAGTAAAATGGTTCCCCCATGGTATACTGGTCCATGAAGATGTGTCATCTGTGATCTAGTATACCACTCCTAGCAATTTGGTAGATCTCAGTGTTGAAGTCTACCAGTAATAGTGTCCTGTGCAGAAAAGACCTTTTATAAGACTTTGTGCTTTTCCCTCATGTGAAATGTTTCTTAGCCCATGTACTGACAACTGGAGAGGGATTGGCCACTGCTGAAACCCTGACAGTTAACACCTCACCAGCTACCTCCATTCCTCTCAGGCAATATCATGTTTACCATCTGTGAGGTGACAGTGGGAACAGAGAGGTCACCACAGTGACCATGATGGAGAAGTTCATCACCCTGCTGTCTCTCTTCCACTCCCCTTTCAGGCAGCGCAAAGGGGGAGGGAGCCAATACTTCTCAGTCTCCTGTGAGGACAGCATTGCCATCTTGCTCCCAGCAGTGCCCCTCCCTCCTCCAACTGCCATCATCACAAGGCTGAGAACCATCTTGCCTGAGAGGAATGGAGAAGAGGCAGCAGCCTGGGCTCTGCCATCTTGCTCCCAGCAGTGCCCCTCCCTCCTCCAACTGCCATCATCACAAGGCTGAGAACCATCTTGCCTGAGAGGAATGGAGAAGAGGCAGCAGGCTGGGCTCTGCCATCTTACTCCCAGCAGTGCCCCTCCCTCCTCCAACTGCCATCACAAGGCTATGAACCATTTTGCCTGAGAGGAGTGGAGAAGAGGCAGCAGGCTGACTTCTGCCATCTTGCTCCCAGCAGTGCCCCTCCCTCTTCCAATTGCTCCCACCACAAGATGGCAAAGAGACTATGGCAGCCGATCCACCAGTTGAGGAAACGTCTGGTCCTGAGGCTGAGCAGGGCGGGGCTGAGTAGATGCCGGCTGACCATCTCTACCATCATCTGGTTTGTCATCAATGAAGAGAAAATTCAAAGTAAAGAGAATAGGAAAATTCCAGTTATAAGAAACGAAGAGAAAAATTGGAACTGAAGACCTTAAGTGCTTGCTTTTTGCTGTTCCCTCCCACACCATTTTCCTTTTGTTTCTTGTCTTTTTAGATTGTAAGCCTGAAGGCAGGGACCTGTCTAAGATTAATATAATATTGTAACCCGCCCTGAGACCTTCAGGTATAGGGCAGGATAGAAATACAAATAAATAAATAAAATGTACAGTATGGGAGACCCATTTGCTTTCTTTGCCTAGGGCCAATTTCACCCTGTCTCCCTGCTTCAACGAAGGAAGATGGGGTATAAGCACCATTAATGCAATAAATTGACTAGCTGACATCAGTTTCAATGCTTCTATGCCCAACTTCCACCTATTTGCAAAACTCCATTTACAATGCAACCTAGTTACTCTGAAGTAACATGCTCACAAAAAGGCCTACCTCTTCACTCAGGCCTTTCGTTAACTGCTCCCTATGTTTCCCCCACTGCAAACACTACTGTTTTTAACTGTTTTGTATCATTCTTTTTTTTTTAATATTATGCTGGATTTTTTAACCTTGTACTACAGTTTAATATGTTTGATTTTAAATGTTGCGAGCCACCCAGAGACCTTTGGGTATGGAACGGGATATAAATATAAATAAATATAAATAAATAAATTTGTGTTTGTGTAAGCAGGCTCCAATCTCCTAGACTTTATCCCAGTAAATATGTGAGGAAATCCCCATTGTCTGGCTCCCTAACTATTCCTACTTTTCCATTTCCATGCAGTTTTGGAAGAGCCCCCTTGCAAATAAGTGAGGAATTAACACTTAAAAGGCCAGTAATTCTTATATTGGAAAGGAAAGGAAATTCTGGAACAGGAAATATATTCAGTTCTGATAGTAACTACTGGTACCTCCTTCATAAAGAGAAACATTGCCACCAAAAACAGATGCAACAAATTTGCATTACAATATGCTACGTCCCTTTGATCATTTGAACTGTTACATTTTTCACAGCCAAAACCAAGTTTCACTCTGGAATATCTTCCACTATTGCTTTTCAATATGGCTTTAGTTAGCAATATATATATATTATATATATATATTATATATATTATATATTATATATATATATATATTATATATATATAAATAGGCACACAATCCAATTAAAGCAAATTAATTGAGACAGTGAGCACATGCTTCCGCTGAAATCAGCAAGACTTTCCTAGACTCAAATTTCACCAGATTGTACTTAAATATGTAAACTAGAATTAGTTTGCTCAGGATCAATTAACTAGTTGAACTTTTGGTGAGGGCTAATTATTAATTGTCAAAACGATTAAGAACATACTTTTTAAAAAATCTTGATGTTATTTATTTATTTATTATTTATTTATTTATTTATATTTCTATCCCGCCCTATACCCAAAGGTCTCAGGGCAGGTTACAATATTATATTAATGTTAGACAGGTCCCTGCCCTCAGGCTTACAATCTAAAGAGACAAGAAACAAAAGGAAAATGGTGTGGGAGGGAACAGGCAACAGCAAAAAGCAAGCGCTTGAGATCTTCAGTTCCAATTTTTCTCTCCGTTTCTTATTGCTGAAATTTTCCTATTAACTTTACTTTGAATTTTCTCTTCATTGATGACAAACTGGATGATGTTAAAGATGGTCAGCCGGTATCAGTCCCACCCTGCTTGGCCTCTTGGGGTTAATATCACATGAAATTAAAAAGAAAGCCCTTACGGATGGTTTTTCCTTATAGCAATAAGTGACACCATTTCTTTTTGAAATTAGAAAGCACTCCATTTGTTTCCACCTCAAGGAGGCACCTGTAATAATACAGATGCATTGGTCAGCTAGTCAGTTCATTAATTCATTAATTGATTCATCAGTTCAAATTAGAGTTTGTTAACAACCCTAAAGGCATTGTATTTCCAAATATCTTTTTTTAGTTTTTGTGGGGTTTTTTTTTTAAGCTATACATTCATGTTGCCTTATCTCTTCCTTTGGCAAAGAATTAACTAATGCTGAGGGGAAGATAATATCTCTGTCACACAGCAAGGTCCCCACAAGGAAGGCAAAACAATTCTGTCTTTTCAATTTTCTCAGTCGCTGGGTTGTTTCCTCACTCTGCTTCATGTTGCCCGTTATTGTGGTTGGGAGGAAGTGTGGACTGCTATACTTTTATTCCGATCAAGGAACCACTGATAGAAGCAAATTATGAGTCCCAAAATATAGATAGCTCAGTACATGAATGGAAAAGGGAGGTGTGAAAGGGGAGGAGAAATACCTAAATTTAAAGCATACAAAAGCAGGGATAATCTCTTACATCAAGAAGGATGTTGCTTAATCCTTTCCATGTGATGTGGTATAAGCTGAAGGCCTCTAAAAAATTATTTCCATTGTCACACAAGAATCAATGAGATAAGGAGTTTCAACCACTTTACACTTTCAACTGTTAACAGAAATAAGTAGTAATTGACTGTGTCTTCTGTGCCTATTGTGTTAAGTGAGACTTGAGACAGAAAATTCACCAAGAGCTTCTGGGAAAAGACTAAATTATCATCTAAATGATGTCACCTTCAACACAATCAACATTGCAGAACCAAGTTTGATACATCTGTTACTTTTCTCCAGGGTAAGAAATGAGGGAATTTGGGATATGGAAAAAGCATAACAATCAAATTTCAAAACAGAAGACAATAAACAGCCTCTGTACCTTTTTAAAGACTCCATCAGGCCGTAATCTAAAATAAACCTGTTGGTTTTGAAACAGGGTCACAAGACTTTAATGATTTTACTGTAATAAAATAAATGTGACAGTCTCATGTGGCAGGCACTACCAGCAATGACAACACTTAGCATTGCTAATAACTGCTGTTAACTATCACTGCACACAGAATATATATATGATTGTTGTGGCAAACTGCATGGGCACCTCTATGGACACGGTTATGAAGTTTTGTTGACAGAGATGCAAAAGTGATTTGTCACTGCCTACTTCCAAGGAGAGGCTGGGAGTAACCTGGCAACCAACTGCTTTCCAGGTAGTTTAACACAGCTACAGCCACTCCCATATACAGTATATATATGGCCATATACAGTATATATATGGCCCTTTCAGCACTAACCCTTATATCTGGGCAAAAGGTCCTCTGCTCTGGATCTCCTGATCTGGACATTAATTTGAATCAAGGCGGCCCTGCACCCATTAGGCCAGCTCAGTCTACACAAGACAGAGTCAGATCTGGATCAAGAGGCCCATGATCTGGACCTATTAAAGACCTAACATATCAGGTCTACAATCAGTATTTAGAATCAAGGAGGCATGCAGATGGCACGCCTCTGTGATCCGGAATTACTGGAAGCTGTCATTCCATGCCCCTGAAAATCACCTCTCACACATACACCATGAAGTTAGGAACTTTCACTCCTAGCCATCCAAGGGTTGAGGTGAGCAGCTGCAAAGCTTGTGTGTGCTTTGCAGACTCAGGAAAGCTTGAACCAGATTAGCAGCATCAGTGCAGATGGCACCTCCCCTCCCCATGATTCAGATATACTGCTCTGCAGTGCAGAAAGGGCATGAAATATAAACTGTACTGCAGTAGAGGACCCACATCTAAGGTTCTCAAGATCAAGCATTCACCAGAGACTTCAGCAAGTTAAAAATGGCCCTGAATAAACCTAAGTCAGCTGCTGCCCCACAGAACTGTGGCAGATGTATCTTACCAGCACCAGTGCTGGCACCAATCTGAAAGATTTTTCGAGGGAGAGGCAGAGGGGGAATGGATTGCCTGGAAGTTCTTAAATCATCTCTATACTCAGGTTGGCAAGCCAGGAGCTGACATGGTCAAATGAGGATGCAGTTCATCCCAGAGGCCCCACCCTCCTGCAAGTATATTTAAGAGAGGGGATGGGAGAGAAAGACCAAGCCGCCTCCAAGTTGGACTGTGAGCGTTCTCTGCAGCCCCTCCCTCTTGCAAGTTTATTTAAGAGAGGGAATGGGACAGAAGCACTGGGCAGCACTGGAGAAAAACTGTTTTTGATTTAAGTTGTTGATTACATTTGTCATATTTCTTTCATGTAATGATTGTATTTTGCTTTGTATTTTTTTTCTTCTCCATTTGTTGTAAACCGCTTTGGGCAAAAGTTCCTTTTGGAAAGGCGGTATATAAATAAAAATGGAAAAATGGAAATGGAAAATGGATGTGGCACTGGAACTCTTCCATTTTTGTACTTTTGTGTGGCAATTCCAGACAGGATTTCACCCATTGACTCACATGAGGGTGAGACAACAAATCCCTACAATCAAAGCAGCCTCAGGATAATTTAAAGTGAATCATGGTAAGGTCACCCCAGCCAAGTGCTCTTTCTGCATGGACCTTATTTTGGATTATATACTAGTACAGACTACAGGAGGCATCACCCAGGGGTCAAGCGGTAAGGAGACTCAGCGACCAGGCTGCATGCAGACAGGGTATAAAATCCATGATTTTTCCAGGACTACGTTGGGACTGCCACACATGTCCATGGCAATCTCACCATTGCCCTGTAACATTGGAATGATATCCCACAAGAATATTATTGCAGGAAAATCAACTCCCAACCTGGGCTTTAGTCTAGATGTTTACTTGTGCAATCTGTCATCACGGGAATGGCCACGGTGTATGTGCAGGGCCAAACTCAGCTGAAAATGGAGGCTGCGCATGCACACAAGTGCACTTCTGGATATTTCGTGTTACTGAAATATCTGATGTATGTGATGTGCCACCTTTGCTTGTCTTGTGCTGTCGCCCTGCCGTCTGGGCAACACGCAATAATACCGGAGGTGCTTTACTCCACAATTTTGTGGAAAACTGGTATAAAGAAGAAACACCTAGGGGTAGCCTTAGATGGTCATGTGGTTGGTCCCTCTGTGTCTTAAGCTTCCGAAACTATCTTCTATTTAGTGCTGCTGGTGTATCATATGCAAGCAGAGTTTTAGTTATACAAATGCCTTCCTTATCTGAGGAGTGAAATCCTCCACATATCTGATCATGCATACTGTCCCATTCCTAAGAAATGACAGGAACAGATGTAATTCTGGTGTTTTACTGATTACTTGTGGGCCTTTTCGCATGTCGCCTCCCCTGGGAAAACGTCCCAGGGAGGCAAAGTTGTGGAATAGTTTGGGTGTCTGCACTTCAGGATGCCCAAGTCATTTGAAACTGTGCTTAACTATGTGCCAACTACATATAAATTGCCTCCTTTAAGGAGTGCCATGGGAATGGTGCCAGTGCGCATGTATGGAACCAGGCAATGCAGAGTGCAACCGTGCCTGTGCTGCCCATCACACAGGGCATTCAGACCTCTTCCACAGGGTGGATGGAGCATGCCAGGCTGTCCCAGCGTGGCACTTTGAATATAGTCGTAGAGCAGTAAAAATTGTTCTACCGCTATATGTATGGGGAATGTTCTGTTACACACAGAGCCACTTCTGATACAGAAGCAATTCCACACACTGCGGATGCTTTGTGTGGGAGTGTTCCCAGAGTTCCCCAGCACCCATAATCCAAATAGGCTCTGTGTCACTTACCTGAAGTTTCTGTTTCATTATCTCTTTTATTGTTTCTTAAAAGATCAGAGGGGAAATCATCTCTTTTTAGTTACAAAGTTTGGCTACATCCACACACATGAAAAAAGCAGCTTGAAGACACCATGTTTGGAACACTTGTGTTCCCATCGCACCTCTAACCTTTGTTAAGGGCATTTAAAAGTGCATTTTTTGGTCTTTAATGTGGGTTAGAGTCGCTAGTGTGCAGATACTACCACCTCAAAACTGCTTTCAAGCCACTTTTTAAAAATGCAGACAAATGCAACCAAAGGCACTGCAGAGCAGCTAGGGCAGTGATAAAACAGTGAATGCACTTGGAATTTACACATACAAGTTGTTTTTTGTAAACTTGCACATTCATTATGCCGATTTCACTTTTATCACTTTCTTTTGTTTCACTTTTGTTGACACATCAGTGATCACACGGGACATTTCAACCATTGTTTCTGATTACTGCAAATATTATGTATCACTTCCAAGTATGCAGCGTACATGAATTTCAACCCAAGCCAGCTCAGCCAGTGCATGATGTTGATTCAGCTACACAGTCACCCAGCCTAATCTACTTTGGGGGAGATTACTGTGAAAATGAAATGAATAAAAACCCCATATATAGACCCTGCATCGCTAGGAGGGCTGATGATTTGCAAACATGAGTCAATGACTGAACTGATATGAACCAACACCATGCTCACCTTGGACTGCACAGCAGAGGGAAAGCCATGGCGACATCAGCGTGTGTCACAAGGTTTGGTGCATGTCTTCACACAGGATAAGCCTCCCTTAAGATCAATCAGCAGATCAGTGGCTTCTGGTCTGATGTGCTGATAGATGGACAACAATGACAAAACTGAAATGCCTTTGTCAATACAGTTGTCCCTCACACAAAACTATAGTTTGTTTTCCTGTAACTGACATGAAGAGGGAAATTGCATTATGCAGAGGCCCAATCTATCAATATACGTCAGCAGTGCTTTGGCCTGCACTAGGACAGTCAATGGAAGGGGTGGAAGGTGAGACAGGAAATGCAAGATCTACCACAGAGTAAGAAGTGACGGCAGGCAAACATAGATTTTCTCATTCTTCGTCACTTAGCAATCCACTACCAGGCCCAATTCAAGGTGTTGACATTTGATGCATGAAGTCATAAATGGCTTGGGCCCCCAAAAGCCTGAAGAACTGCTTTCTCCCATATAGACCTACCCATGGTTTATTCTTATAGTTCCACTACCCTCAGAGATGTGAGCAGTTGCAGCATGTGAGAGGGCCTTTTCTTCGGTGCCCCCCAGACTTTGGAACCACCTCCTGGCAGAGGTTTATCAAGTGCAAACACTATATGATTGTCAGCACCTGGTTAAAACCTTCAGCTTCGCCCATGCCTTTATATTACTGTATTTTAACTGTTACAAATTTTATCTCATTACTTTTGGGTTTGCCCTGGGTATGGTATAAATAAATAAATAAATAAATAAATAAATAAATAAATAAATAAA
>MTQE01003428.1:26533763-26547566 GCA_014337955.1 Aspidoscelis marmoratus | reverse complement strand
ATAATAATAATAATAATAATAATAATAATAATAATAATAATAATAGGGAATACCTTCTTACCTCCTCTGGAATGTCTACATCCAGATTCTAGATATTTGAAACTTGGGGAAAGCATAGGAAAAACACATTTGCAACACCAAAAATATGTCGCAGTAAACATGGATTCAGAGTTACATACTGCACCTTGAATGAGAAAGCTCATTCAAGGTACCTTTCCCCAGATTTGTTTTTATTTTTTTATTTGATGCTAATGATACTACTTTGGCACATTATTTCAGCAAACAGTAAGAACTTCATAGCATTACTACAGTATATTCTGGCATATTAGACTTTTTAACCGAGGAAAATCTTCTCAAAAGTCGGGGGTCGTCTTATATGCCGGGCGTCGTCTTATAAAACGGCGAGTATGTCCCAAAATATATTTTAACTGGAAAAGGTGGGGGTCCTCTTATACACCCAGTTGTATTATACGCCAGAATATATGGGTATATAATTTGCTTATAACTTTAAATTGGTCTATTTTTAAAATGTTTTGCAATATTTTGTTCCTTTAACTTTTTTTGCAATTGTCACTTCCATTTACATTGTCTGTTTAATGCTTCCAAGTCAATCATTCTGAGGCTTTTTAAAAAATTAAGGTATAATAGGTATAAACATATGAATTTATTCTGTTCTGCATTTGTACCCCACCAGCCATCTAAAAGGCTTCATGATGAGCTTTATGATTCTCCCCTTTCATTTTATCCTCAGATACACATACATATATACATACATACAGTATGTGTGCATGTGTGTCTGTGAACTTTTTGTTTGTATTTCATATTTGAAAAATATTTTATATTACATATAAATGTATGATTATTGTATTTTGTCCTTGTATTTTCTTTAGGCATCACTTGCAAACGACTCTGAGCATACCCATGGAAGGGCAATATACAAATCAGGAGATCATGATGTTGTTGTCGGTCATAATAACGGCTTGCAGAGCATTTTAGGCATGGGGTGGAAGTATCACGATCCCCAGCGTTCCAATAAGTGCCTGCCCTCTCTAGGAGTAGCTTGGTCCTGCTAGGATGCTGAGTTCATGCAACGGCCGAGTGAGTACTACAGTGTAAAACACAGACATGGGTAGCAAGCAGTCTGAACAGTAAACTAAAACAGGTTTATTATTATACACAAGCAATACTAGAAAGGAAAATAAGGTTCAGGTATTTGTTGGTTTAAGTCTATGAGTTTCTTAAGGTTACCAGCTTCCCAGCCTATCAGCTCCCCTTCTTAAAGGAAAATAGTTCCCTTTTTAAAGACAAGCCTCTCCACGTTCCTCACCCTGACCAGCTCTGCTTCAGCCCAAGCCTAGCCAGTGTCCTAGAACGCAGCTCTGGATGATCACAAGGCCCAGTCCGTCCTTGCTTGACCAATCACCCTCTGGTCAGTTGCCTGCAAAGTCTTCCTCCAGAATCTCCCAGTCAAAAGACCACTGGTCAACTACTGGTCCAGCTCCTTCAGGATTCAGCACTTCTTCACCTTTCAGCTCTTGTCCCAGCATGAGGACATAGTCTGCTGTAATCTGAGTTCCTTTATACCTTTTTCCCTGTGGCCCTGATTGGCTGTCACCTCCTAGGAAAATTGCTGCAATAAAATGCTGCTGGAAACTCCAGGTAGAGGTGCCTGTTCCCCTTGCCTGATTGGTGGGAACTCCTCCTCTAGCCCCCTCCAGCACTCAGATCCCCGGACAGCTTTTCCCTCCAAATTTCACTTGCAGCCAATCATTGCACCCGGACCCGCACGGGATTTCCCACCCTTTTTGCAGCCTCTGCCCAGGTCTTGCAACAAGGCTTGCAGAGAGGCTGGCTAATGCAGCTTGCAAGAAGCCTGCAAGGCCAGAAAGCAAAACAGTTTGCAGCCTGTATCCCTGAAACCGTCACAAGAAGGGTTCTAGATTGTGTCTTTAAAAGCTGTGCTTTCGCCTGCTGAGGATCATCAAAGTGCAATTTACTACCATCAAAAGCAAGGCTTCCAGCCCTGCTGCCCTTGGTTCTGAACTGCAGATCGTCACTGGCAACAGTCTTGTTAGGTAGTTTAGATTTAGAAGTAGAAAGTGGTTAGGGTTAGGCATATATCAAAGTTTGATTGGTTTGACTGAACTGCCTTTGCTTTGTGTTTCTTTGTGGCTCCACAGTCACGCTCTGTATTGGGTACCACACAAATGCCTGTGTTTCTGTCAGTTTTGCTTTCTGAATCAGTTCTGTCCGAGCAAGGATGACAGCAGCTTGGAGCAACATGAAGGTGACTTACACCAAATCTTCATTCCACTCACCAGAATAGCACAGTTTGGATCAGGGTTCCTGATCATTACACATACCTAAGGCTGGTACACATGGGCCCAGAACAAGCATTTGCCTGGTTCAATCCCAACAACCCCCATCCGCGGGGTCTACCCAGTTCAAACCAGGTGTCCAAAGAGGTAGGTTGTGCATGGGGATCTGGGGGAGACACGCACCCCTGAATGGGGGTGGGCACCCAGGAGGCCCTGGCCCGGTCTCACCCCACCCCCGAAAGGGACTGCTAGCCGGCGGGACCGATAGGCCCCAATGGCAGCGGCCCAGGGCGGGGCTCCAGTTGTCCTGCAGGGAACATGTGAATGCTCTCCCTGCAGGACAGCTCGGGGACAGCCAGGAACAGCTTGGGCCGGGTGTGGAGCAAGATTTTGTGCTCCACACTCTTGCTGCAATTAGGCCAGCCCTGGGACAGGACGGGAAGGTTACTGACAGAATTGCCTGGCCCAGAGAGTAAATGCCCTGTCCCAGGGCTTGCCTATTTCCATCCCTAGGCCCAAGTGCAATAGGCCTCTAACCTAGATTACTTAATGCGTGTTAGGCTCAAAACATTTTCCTGGTTCACAGCTTTGTCCACTATACTGCACTGACGCTTGAGAAGAGCTGAGACCAGTTCTGGATTGTTGTTCTCCTTTTTATTCTATTTGTTAAAACCATATTTTGGAGATCACTGATGAAGAACACAGAGAAATAAGACATTGTGGCAGCAGCTTTGCCTCCCATCATGCTTTTATTCACTGCTGTGTCTCTTTAAAAGGATAAATGTGCATAAATAGATGTCTGTATCATCAATAAGGAGTGTGGCTGAACTGTTAGATGTGTCTATGGCAGAATCAGAGGTTGCTACCCGCCACCACATGCAACTTTTAAAGAAGCAGCCAAACATGAAAAATGGGACAACTTGTATGCATGGCTGAGCCATCAAGGACTAAACCACAAGCAGAACATTCATGTCACTCAGAGCCACTTCCTTCGATACTTCTCAGTGGTATTAAGTTACACATTCAGTTGCAAGTTATCAATCAAAGTTGCAGACATCGGGGACACAGCAGTTGAGAGAGACGTGGTTTCACCTTCTTGTAGATATATGTGCTCAAAAGTAGTCAATGCCTTCTCCAACTCATGCACATAGATTCATAACTGCTTCCTCTGAATGAAAGAAACGGTATACTATAAATGCAAAGGCAACTACGGGTGAATGAAAAATACAGTTATATTACTTTCCTTAAATTTAGTAATAATTTGTACTTCCTAACTCTATGTTCCAGTGGCTTCTAATAATGTCTTTTCAACATTGTTTTCCCACTTCTTCAATTTTGACAGTAAAATCTGTTCATCTGGGCATTTTGCTTAGCTGTTAACTCTCTGAATACAAGGGTGGTATGCCAAAAACAATGAATTACATTTTTTTTTCAAATGAGCAATCGCTTTTGAAAAAGAAGGAAAAGGATGATTCAGTTAAAAACCACCTTTTACTGTTAGATGTATAAAACACATTGCTGCAAAAGGGATTCATCAGCATATAAAAATGTCAATTTCAATTAGAACAAGGCCAAAATGCTCTATAACTGGAGAATGTGATCTCTTTGTTATATTTAGCCATGTGCTCATGTGCTCACAGTTCAATGAAAATTTGCTGACATCTGAAATAGACGGCAGTTGTTTTATGCAATGAGAAAAATTTTAAACATAAGCATTTCAGAAGCTAAAAGCAGTTAGAAAATACAAAACTCCTGGGCATCTATTTTCTTTTAAAGCAATAATCAATTCTGTGGAAACAATCAAGGGCATTTTGGACCAAAAGGTATTTTGAAACACTGTAGACAATGACAAACTTGTATACTTAAAAAAAGACAAAATCTTTTCAAATGTATCTAGCTCAAAAATCCTATCAACAGCACCAAACAACAAATCTCCAAAGAGTAATTAAAATACTAGCTAAAGAACATAATATCTAAAGAAAATGTAAATATTTGCCTCATAGTAAAAAAGAAAAAGCTAATTGCAGCAGCAGTTTCTTGTTTTCAGATCATCTGCACATAAATCTACTTTAATACTGAGTTAATCCACTTGTCCTTCTATTTTATTTATTTATGTATTATTTAAATGTATATCCTGCCCTTCACCAAGGATCTCATTGGCATAACACAGTGAGGATAAAAATAACAACTATTATAAGAAATGAAAACACACTGAAAATATGCAATGAAAGCAAGTACTGTAGTTTTAAAAACAGTCCTTCCCTTGAAACTACAGAGCATATGAAGGGATCTTAAAGGGTCAGGACCTGAATGAAAGGAATATCTTAAGCATTTTGGCATGGGCAAATAGCAATAGTAATAATAATAATTCATTGTTATTATTACTGCACAAATACTGTTACCACTTCACACAGTTTCAGCTGATAGATCCGCTGGAAAAAAGGAGATCTGGCATCTGTCACAGATGTCTCAGTCACATCAGGTGAGCCTCCTGCAATAAAATCTACATGCTACTGCCTTTGATGAAAGGCCAGAGACTACAGCTATTAAACAAAGATGTGTTCAGGGTACTGATAGAGTTCACATAATACTTTTGGCCTGAGATTATTTTCTGACCACACTAGAAGAGTCGTGGATTTCTTTTCCAGGGGGAAGAAAGAAATGGGGGCAGAGTTCTATAGCAATTTGTCACTTCCCCCACACTTGTAACATCATGCTAAGTCTCATAATGGGACTAAATTCATTTTTAAAAAAGGTGCTAGGAAAGTAAGAAGGCAAACAAACAAGCAAAAGAGTGGTATATTTCCTTTTCGGTTACATTCACATTATAATAAGGAGTTGGATAATTTGGAATTTTGTCCCCAAAAGTTCAAAACTATACAAAAGTATGCCTAATCAATGCTGTGTGCATAGTGCAGTGTAGTTTGTAAGAACTGAGATTCAGATGGGGGATTATTCTTCTATTAATCTCAGCAGACAAAGGCCCCACAGTAAATGTTGTATTCTGCCAGGCCAAAGGGGATTTTGTCCACTTTACAGCAGAAATCATACTGTTTCTTTGCACTCCTCGCCAGCAGTATTCTTTAATGCTTAACTCCGTGACCTCACAAATATAATTGGTTTGAAGCAAATTTGCTTAGCCTCCTGCCTTTATTTGCAGACTGAATGGCATGGGGAATTGTGCATATTGTTTATGGAAATGAAGATGGAAAAAAAGAAAGAAAGAAAACAGAATGCTGTTCCCAAGACAAAAGTGGCTCCCATGCAGAGCTGAAAGAATTTACCATTCTAGTCTGTTTCCCATTTCTTAGCATTTTGGAAAAGGAGTACAGAGATGGATGGATAGATGGATCAATGGACAGATGGATGGATGGATGGGACAGAGATGCAGAACAGATTTTCAGTTCCATCACGTAATTCTGTGTTTAAGAGTATATCTACAAATAGGAGGCCTCCTGCTTAAATCTTTAACCAATTCCCAATTTCTTACAAGTGTAACATAAAAATTGCAAAATAATTACTAACCTTGCAGGAAATATGCATGAGCAAAATGCTACATATAGGGCATTTATTCCATCTTAAGCCCCTGCCCTCCATCACTCCAACGTTTGTAGCCTTAACAAGCTAAAGGTCTTGATGTGAATCGCTGGTAGACCAGCATTGTAGGCTACCCCAGCATGCAGACACCTTGAATTGGGCTTGGTAGTCAACAGTTAGCCAGTGCAGATCTTTTAGGACCAGCATGATGAGCATCTGGAGAGAAACTCCCATCTGCACTAGCTTCAGCTTATAAACCATGTACTGGTAAGTCATTTTAGGCTAATGTGAACTGTAGGAAAGACGCGATCCCTGAAGCATTTTCTCCTCATCCTCTAATTATCCAACAGTAATAGAATCACATGTCCCTCCAAATATTGAGCTACCTCTTCTGATATTCCTGGTTTAATTGGATTACACTGGGTAGGACTCATGGAAGGTGGAGTCCAATAGCAGCTTGAGGGCATCAGATTACCTGCAATAAAAATAGACATATACAGTAGAGCTGTCCCTCATACACTGCAGATGTCAAATTACAGGAAACCACCATGTTACACAAATCACATTAGGGGTACTGGAAGTGATTAACAGTTCCTCTAACTGCTAGTTTTCTGTTGCTGGCAATGATTTTAGAGCATGGGTTTAGGCTAAACAAGGGAAAGTGCATTTAAAATTACAGTTGGACCTCCATAAGAGCAGGAAATACATTCCATGTCCTATCGCAGTTACCGAAAAACCGTGGATATTTCAAACACAGGGAAACACACTCAATTTCCCATAATTCCTGTGAAATTGCACAAGATTTCACTGGAAGCATGGGAAATCTTGTGTCGTTTCACGTGATTTCCTGAGTGCCCCACGCCTCCGAATCCAGAAGCTCCTGGTAGGGCTAATGGCATTGGTGGGGAGACAGAGATGCTGGCCCAGCCACTACGGAAAAGTGAAAGCGCAGTTACTGGATCAGCAGATACAGAGGTCCGACCATATACATAAAGGTGAAATCTCACTATATAAAACTGTGTTATATATTTTGTATTTGTACTTATATGAGGGACAACTGCATACATTCACTTTTTACCTTTGTGTTTTCTACACAAGACGTAAATGAACATCTTTCATGACCAGGATGCCAACCGCCACCATGATAAAGCTTACCTTTTACCAGACGAAGAGGATCCATGAAGGCTTAGCATGGCATGATGTGACAGTGGCAGGGGGTCAGGGTAATAGAGTTGGGGCTTTCCCTGATGGCTGTCGTTCACACTGTTGCTGAGCTGAACCACAGCTCTTCGCCTGGATCCTTTTCTGGCTGAAACAAACTCAGTGCTGTGATTATCTGATGGCAGGATAATCCCACTGGGAGCACTTTGGTACCTGGGGCCTGTCTGCACTGGCTTTATTCTGGAATATATCCCACAATAGGACCCTGCTGTTCACATATGGGTGCAAGGTACAGCAGGTGTACCAAAGTGAGGCCTGACAGAGTCTGCTTTAGCATGAGGACTACAGACCCCTATCCTGAGATAAACCCCAGAAAAAAGGCCAAGTGTGAACTCATTGCTGGTCTCTGAAAATTGAAGACTTCCACTGCTTTTCTTAAATATAAGGTGTGACCAGGGCCTAAGACATTCTCTTTCACACACTCACACACACAGGTTTATATGCTTTTTATTGTTTTATCCTTGTTTTTAAAATTAAAAACATCTTGTACTTCTCCTTGGGGTTGTCTTGCAGTTCCACTACCCTCAGAGGTGTGGGGGATTGAGACACACAGGAAGGTCTTCTCTGTGGCAGTCCCCCACCCCTGCCCCACTTTGGAATAGCCTTGCAGTGATGATATATCAATATACATCAACTATATACGGTTTTCAGTGCCTGGTTAAAATGTGCCTCTTCACCCAGAACTTTGATGCATAGTCTGCTCCGAACATAGTTCTTCCAGGAAGGGGAAAGGGAAGAAGGGAGGGATGGTGGATGGGTTACAATTTAAATATGTTTTTAGCATTTTGTTTTCATCTTTTGCTGTGACCTGCCCTGGAATGTTTGAGTGAACAGTGGAATACAAATGTAATAAATAAATAGTGCATGAACCACATTGATGCATTCACACCTAAGTTTTAATCAGTCAACTTTCAGAATAGGAGAACACATCCATAAAATGGCAAACAGGGTTTTTTTGGCATTGTGTTACTCAGAAAGTCCACCTTAGAGTTAGATAATGGAGAAAGGAAACGATTGGTCAGTTTGCTGTTGTGTTCTCTTATCCTGAAAGTGAATTAAAACTTAGGTGTGAACACAGCCTGAGATTTTTTTAAAATATAAGGTGCTCTGAATGCTCTGTCAATATTGGAATAAATAAATAAATCATCAGCACTGAAAGCTAGTTTCCAGCTGCTAGGTTCTCTTGTCCCATTACATGTGGCACCTTTGGTGCCAATCCCAGAGTCCTTCCCTCCATTGGATACACTGAATATTTGGAAAACCAAATAATCACAGGACTGGTAAATGGTTAGATAGTTGGACATCTGAAGGGGAGAGTCATAATAGTGAACGCAATTATCATTGTGCAAACATTGTGCTTCCAATGTTCCATGTTAGCTATTTGTGCTTGCTTGGAGAAATGTATGGCTTTATGCAGTGGTACCCACAGTTCAGAGTACAGTTGGCAGGTAAGTGGCAAGGCTCAGATGAGACGTCATCCAGTCATCTCCCAGGACTGGTTCATGGAGCAAAAAGAAAAGCTTCTAATTAAAGCCTCCCCTCTCCTTTGCCACTCTGTGATCCTGAACCACGGGTCATTGTGGCCTTTGTGCTTTTATATTACAGTCATTAGCATGGATTTCCAAGTCAGTCAGTAATGGCTAAGCTGCCCTTGTACAGGCTGAAGCATGGTTGGTAAACCACCCATAGTTGTTAAAAAGTTTTCCTAGTCATAGAGGTCGCCTAGCCCTCCAGGGACGAGCTACATACGCCAACTTCTAAAGCAATGCAACACCAACTAAAATGGACAAGTTACTAGTTCCCAGATCACCCCAAGACTCCATCTTGATGGAATTCAGCTTCAATTCACTGGCCCTCATTTAGTTCATTACTTTATTCAAAAACCCGTTCAGGGCATTCACAAACTCTCCTGTTTTTAGATGTTATGAAGAAATAACATTGGCTCACTTGGGTATCATCAAGGGGAATGTCACCTCATTCCCAAACTTGAGGTGAATACTCCCACTTATTTCATGCAGATGCTTAATACTGTTGAGGATTGGATAGTGCCATGGGACGCCCTATATTCTAACTACTGGGATGCTGAAGCTTAAACACCCAAACCTACTCTGTGATATTGTCCCTGCAGGTAGGAAAGGACCCACTCTAACAAAGTGCACGTCACATCCTTTCTACCCAAGTAATCTAAGGCCGCATTCCCATTACAAGCTTAATACGATTTTCCTAAACCGAAATAATAGAAACAAATGCAAACGCGAATTTGCCTGATCCCATTACTTTCAACTTAATCGCGTTCAATCCGGATTCTGAGGATCGTATGTGGCGTACGTGACTCAAGGGGGGACTCAAGTAGCTACTTTCTAAAAGCCGCTGTTCGGGGCTGCCCTGCCCTCTTCCTCCTGGCATGAACGCGCCACCCATAACGAACCACCTCACGGAGCCTAGCTGGGTGGCTGGGTGGCTGCCGCTTGCCTGGATGGAGGAAAAACAGCACCGGGCAGCCAGCAATTCTTTCCCCTCCTCTCCCCATTGCCCAGGGCACACAGCAGCAGCAGCAACTCAAGCCCCCTTTGCCCGCTCACCGCCACAGCCTCAAAAACATTCACACATCTCCCAGAACCTGCAGCTGCTTTCCTTTCTTTTCCCTTTCTAATGGTCAGAACTTTCAGAATTGTGCAAAATTGCAATATTGTTATCAGGTGTGAAGTAGGTAGATTGCTACAGTGTAGCAGCTTCTGTAAGGGGTGGATTTTTACAAATCACTATCTTTGGAAGCAAGCTATTGGGGGAGGGAAACCCTAAAATGCATTCTCTATTACAAAACCAGACTGAAATGTGTTCAGATAATCAGCTTTATCCAAGATTGCCTGCAATTACACAGTTGCTGCCCTCTCCAGAATCCTGCCCAGACAGGTTTAATATTAATTAAAGCATCTCATCATCAAACACCTAGGGTGCCATGCACAAAGAAGCCTGATATTAGAAGGTGAAAAGCAAGTACAGATACAGTATGGGAACAGCACTTCTCAGCTTTACACTCCACTCTGTTCCCACCTGGTGTGATTCCACTTAAGAAGAATTCCAGAAGATGCCTGCCTGTTTCAAATATTCAACCTGATCATCAGTCAGCACTGGGAAAAAGAATGTCCTGCTAATTCTGTTCACTCCTCATGCCACAATAGTGCTCAAAACATCTGAAGGAAAAACAGATTGTTAATTGCTGTCTAGACAGTTTATTGCAGCAATAAGATCAAAACACAGAATACTGAAGTTTGGGGTATGAATCATGCAGACTAAACAATTGTTTTACTGCATTTACAGAGGGGCTGATTTATAACACTCTTGGCTCTGCAATAAAATCCCTCTACAGGTCATACCAAATAAATTTCACCTCTTTCGCATCCCCTTGTTATAGTTCTGTTGCACTGGCTTTTAAGAATTCGTTTCTCGTGTATCTGTGACCAGTTCTGATCTCAGCATTTTGAGCCAATGCTGAACTGGGCAATTAAGTGTGCAGCTATGGAAGGAGAAGTAGCACAGTGACAGTACTTCAGTGGGTTGGTTAAGAGCACCAGCTGTGACATTAGCTGGACGTAGCTAATGTCTCACTTAAACTGCAGAGCCATCGTGGGCAAATCTGAATGTCCTCCATGGAGAGGAGGAGGAGGAGAGTTGGCTTTTATACCCTGCTTTTCTCACACTTAGGGGGCCTCAGAGCGGCTGACAAACTTTCTGTTCTTCTCCCCACAACAGACACCCTGTGAGGCAGGTGGGGCTGTAAGAGCTCAGAAAGAAAGCCGTGACTAGCCCAGGGTCACCCAGGTGGCTTCGTGTAGGGATGCAGAATTCTAACAAGACCAAATGTTTGTGTAAAAGATCTCCAGATCCTGTTACCTCTGACCATTGACAGTGCTGGTTGGAGCTGACAGAAGTTGCTGTCCCCTAGCATCTGGAGAGCCCAGGAACATTAGCTATCCTGTGGTAAGTAGTCCAAAGTTAGGCAGATTATAGATGATCCATTCTAAAGTTTCCTGACTGATATTTTTTCAGATTGATGTTAACAGTATGATGGCATCTTTCCTTCAGTGTGAATTCCTTGCTGAGCCAGTTTGGTCTTGCGGTTAGAGTGCCAGACTCTTATCTCATAGTCACCAGGTTTGATTCTGCACTCCTCCATGAAGCCAGCTGGGTGACCTTGGGCTAGTCACAGCTCCCTTTCTGAGCTCTCACAACTCCACTGACCACACAGAGTGTCTGTTGTGGGGAAGAGAATAGAAAGCTTTGTCAGGCGCTCTGAGTCTCCTTAAATGGGCAAGAAAAGCAGGGTATAAAAGCCAACTATTGTTCTAGTACACCATCTGAATGGATGGCACTTTGGCTACAGCTTTGTAGATGGAAACCTTCCCCGAGACTCCCTTTATTCTCAATGATACAATCTTCCTCCAATGACATTTCAGAGTTTATGAAGATTTTAGGGAAGACATCCTCTTCCCTAAACAGGAAGCCCCTTTTTGCACTGGGCCTTATTCTGGATTATATTCTGGAATAGGAGCTTTCCATCTATTCTACATGCTAATGCAGACTACAGCAGGCCCCAGTGCAGAAAGGACACCCACACGTGTACCAGGCCCACAGCCCATCTAGTCCAGTTCTCACAGTGGACAGCCAACTGCACAAAGAAGCCCTTGAGCAAGACATGAGCACATAGTTTGCTTTCCTCACAGTCTTCCAGCAGCTGGACGTTTTAGGCCAGCCACCTCTTAAGATCTTAGAATACCTTTTAGCATAAAATGTGCCACTTGGGAATCCTGCATATTCAGGATAAAAAAAAAAGTTAACATGAAAACATATCCAAGCCCACACAGGCTTTTCATTTGAATCACAAATGCAGGAAATGGTGCTACGTTTGAAATTTTGCATCTACATTGAATATTTTGGGGTGGGAAAGTCAGCCAGGTAGATTTATCCCTGATATACTTCCTGAAAGGAAAATGTTTGGCTTTATCTTTTGCTTCCAGACCAACTCCTAAAATATTCAAGCTCAAAAAGGCATTTCCTGTTTTATGTGGCAACTGTGTTTACTGTGGCTACTACCTTCATGTCAGTCACATGAGTACTGCTTAATGCAGAAAAATCACACTTAACGTATATATTATTTATGCAATACTGTTTATGGAGCATCTTTTAGCATAAGACTCATAGGGCATCATACCAAATGAAAATAGTAACTTAAAGGCACTATATAATTTATCTAAAAGCATGCAAATTTATCTAAATAAGACAGGGAGCTTTCAGAAGGGGATCACAGACAATCAGATATCACTTGTACATGTCGTGTCCATAAGTGTTTAAGGATGTGTGTTTACCTTTAAAACTTTACACCTTTACAGTGGAAGCATCGGTGTAAACATGATTGTCACATAAAATGAGGAAGACCTCTTCATTTTGGAGCAAATCTTCTAAGAACCTTCAGGAGTTATTTCTCCCTTACACTCTGCCTTCTTGTTCTAAACTCTTTCTGCAGAGCAAACAAATTGTTTCCCTGAAATTCACTTCTGGAACTGATATCAAGAGTGGAAAAGTACAGCAAAACTCGTGTCTAAGGCTAGAAGCTTGCTGAGTGTCTGCAAGCCCATAAAAGCAAGTCAAAATGAAATGAGGGGAATTGGTGCAAAGGCTGTATAAAAAAACGCAATCATTTCGGAGGACAAAAAACAACTAAGGATGCAGGCTGTGTGGGGGAAGGGAGAAATGCCAGTAAAAATCAACACGGGATATATTCCTGTTTACACTTAAAATGGAAATTGACTCTGCTCCTTAGGTGGGAAGGACTTACTTGTTTTAATTGGAGATGCCACTGCAGTGTTATTAGATTCAGAATGTTTTCCACAGCTGTTGCTTCTCTCTCTTTTAGTCAACATTCCCACAGCAATAATTAATTTAACACCTAGCCAATGACCAAAGCACAGCACACCATCAGTTAACTACTGTGTAGAGGAAATAGAAGGATAAAATAAAAATAAACCTAAGTATTGAATTGATTCTGCCTCTGGAGCGACTAATTCATAATTTCTTTTAAGAGAGAAAATTCAGATGGGGATGCCATCCTGACTCACCTTATGTACTAACTACATGACACCTGCAGCACCTGCATTTCATTTCGTATTAATTGGTCCTTATCTTTTATGGTTACATATTTCGTGTTCCTGTGTCATCACTTTACAATTAATATAGATGTTCCAAGTTTGGGGTTCTTTTTGTCTTAAGCACAGCACTACAAGTTTTAGCGTTCTGGGGTTGTTGAGGATGGATGGTACTGACAATTTGTGATTCATGTTCATGTTCTAATGCAAAATATCTTGTTTCAGTTTAATAAATAAAAGTTAAAAAGAGAGAGATTTCAAATACTGTAATTCATTTGTTGACATTTATACCATATCCTGTGGCTTCTACCTTAACAGAGACTATTCTTCTCATTAAAAGAATGCTGCATCTGAATTAATCATAGAATCATAGAGCTGGAAGGGACCTCTAGGGTCATCAAATCCAACCCCCTGCTCAATGCAGGATTTCATAAACCAACCCAGAGATGTAGGTCCAGTCCCTGCTTGAAGACTTCCAGTAAAGCAGAACTCACTATCTCCCATGGCAACCTATTCCATTGATGGATCACCCTTACTGTCAGGAAGTTTTTCCTAATATCTAATCTGTATTGGCTCCCTTGAAG
>MTQE01003428.1:26511883-26533728 GCA_014337955.1 Aspidoscelis marmoratus | reverse complement strand
AGGAAGTTTTTCCTAATATCTAATCTGTATTGGCTCCCTTGAAGTTTCATTCCGTTGTTTCTACTCCTCCCATCTTGTGAGAAAAGGGACAATCCCTCTGCACTGTGACATTCCCTCAGATACTTGAAGACTGTGATCATGTGATCTCAGTCTTCTCTTCTGTAGGCTAAACATTCCTAGATCCTTCAACCTTTCCTCATAGGACACGGTTTCCAGACCACTAATCATTTTGGTAGCTCTCCTTTGGACTTGCTCTAGTATGTCAATGTCTTTTTTGGACTGGAGTGCCCAGAACTGGACACAGTACTCTAGATGAGATCTGACCAAGGTAGAGTAAAGAGGAACCATTACTTCTCGTGATCTAGACTCAATACTCCTCTTGATGCATCCTAGGATGGTGTTTCCCTTTTTTGCACCTGCATCACATTGTTGACTCACGTTCATCCTGTGATCAATCAGTACACCCAGATCCTTTAAATTAGACATGCTTAGCTCATGTCTAGTTTAAAGGGAAAGAACAATTAGAAGAGAGATTTTGAAGTTGCCCAGCACCAATGAGCTTCCAAATAAATGGGCAGATGGCCTTTCCATTTATATTATAGCATCAATCTAGATTTGCATTCAAGTGTTTCTACATTAATGCATGCATGTTTTACACACTTCTGTGTTATGTCTTCCATACTGGATAAGTACGTTGTAGCTTCATCCAGACCTCACTTACTTATTTACATTATTTGGATAATTCAGAATACAGCATGCATAATCTGGAATAAGATGTTTCTAGATGCGCTTTGTTCCAGATTATCAAAATAATTAAAGATAAGTGATAATCTGGATGAAGCTTTAGTCTTTAAATGCATACCTGCATGTTGACTATTGGAAATTAACCCTTCAAACTGTGTCATCTGCCAGGCATGTTAAACACTGGACATTCTTGTTATCTGGAACGTCCATGAATTTTGAGAAGGATTTGATGTTTATCTGGATAATTTTTGATAAACTGCTTTCATTAGACTTGCACAATCTTTTAAGAAAAAGTGTGTGAGAGACACTTTAGCTCTCTTGTTTTGCATGTATTCATGTTTTAATTTGTATATGTTTTTACTGGATTTTGTACGCATTTTTGCTTGTTTTATAACTGGATTTTGAATATTGGGAGCAAAATTATATATATATATCTTTCACTGTTGCTGCGGTCTTGTGGATTATCTTTACTGCACTGCTCAGTTATGCCCTTGTGAATCCATTTGGTAGGGATAGTCTTCTGGTGTTGATATATAAATGGCCACAAGAGGACCACTTTGCTGAGACAGCTAGAAGGTGATTCTTCCTAGAAATTCTTTCACACACTGGCATGTTTTCATTCATGTAGTCAAATGCATGCTGTTCAGGGACCTGGGATGTTATTTCTTCATTATATCTTTATCCTGCCCTTAAAGATGCGTTAATTCATTTTGAGAGAATGATTTGAGTTGCTTCTGTCCTTTTTTTTTTTTCATTCTATCAATCCCATCTCACCCTGACAAACAGAAAATCACATATTCACTCGCACTGTGAATGGGCATGCATTTGCACACATTTATTGTGGCATAAGAATTTGTGGATCAGAACCTACATCATAAAAATGCATCTCAGAAAATGGTGTTCCCGTTTTGTGAATGAACAGGAGGAAAGACACAATGTGCACCCATAATGTGAGGTGCATTTTGATAGGGTTATGTTTCTGAAAACAAACAAAAGCAATTACAGAGTGGGTTGAATATGGCTCAAAAGTAAGCTTTATATATATAAAAAAGTTGTTTAACAAGATAAAAACAGTCAAACGTTAATCTGTTTAGGCAATCTCCAAAGGGCAAGAAGCCATGCTCTATTTAAACAGGATTCCACAATACCCTTTTGCTGTGCCCCACTAGTTGTACGCAGCAAATCTCTGCTTACTTGCATGTCTCATGAGCAGTATACATGATTGCTTGTGGTAAGGGAGCGAGACTCTTATCTGGGAATAGTGGGTGTGATGCCTCACAGCAGTGAGGGTTGTGATACCTGATAGCAGTGAATTTGCACACTACAAAGCTGTATTTGTCCCAGAGCATCTCCTAGGTTCCATTCCCACCTGGGTTTTATTGAGGTTTGAAAATTATTTGAATTTTCTTTGTCCGCATTACAGATTGGTTTCCCGCATTTTCTAAGGAGTAAATCACTAAAAACCACATAAAAAAACCTGAAAAAGCCAGCCCTCACTCCCTTTTTTGCTGCTAAAATGCGTTATCTTTTTTCCTTTGGGAACAGTACTGCAGTATTGGGGGGAGATTGTGCCTTCCCCCCCCCTTAGCCTTCGGCCCAATGTCTGTCCCTGATGTGGGTGTGTCATGAAACGGGTGGGGTTTCACCCAGTAGGACAGCCCCTTGCCATCCCTCCTTTCCAGAGAAGTTTAAAGTCTTGAAGCCTCCCCCACCCCTCTTTCCTTCAGCAGGCCACTTCACGATGGATAAAAACTTTCATTTTCACCCACTTCACACTGGATAACAAGTTTCATTTCCTGCCCACATTTTCCCCTCATTTTCTCCTTTTTCGGCTTTCTCCTCACTTGGGGCAAGACGACTTGGCTGGCTCCTTCCTGCTTGAACCAACCACGGTGGATGGGCAGAAAGTGAGGAGAAAGGCACAAGAAAGGAGAAAGTGAGGGGAAAGCGTGGGTGATGGAGGCTTAGGAAGGTGATTTTGCGCAACACTGAAACATCGTGGAAGCAGATGTTTCAAGTAAGAGGAGGACGCAGGTGAAGGCAGTTGTGTCATGCTCGTTGGAAGGTTTGGTTTTGCTGTGGGGAAGCAAACAGTGGCAGCAAAAGCACAGAGAAGGAGGAGCTGAGATTCCCCACCCTTGGTCACGTCATTGTGGGATCTAACCCAATCGGGAGAGAGGGGTATCTGGTCTTCCACAGAAAAGAGGAGACAGTGCTGCTATGGTAATGATCCTTTCCAGGTCTTAAGAAACTGGCAAACAAACATGGAGCCTTTTTGTTAGACTGTTGCATTGAGAATTCTAAATTTAGGCTGTGTTCACAAGCAGAAAAGAAAAAGCATCATGAACGTGATTTGAAGATGATTTAAAGGATTTTTCTACACTTAACTGCCGTGGGATACTTTCCTACAGCAGTTGGGGAAAGATCCTAGACTTCACCCAGGCCTACCATGTGGGAGCGGTCACCTCGCTGCAGCAACAGCAGTGTGTGCCAACCTGTTGCTATAGAGATTGGGCAAGGCGAAATGTGGCAGCATAGGCTGTGTTCAGGACTGTACTAGAAGTTTTCTGGGCACTCCTAGCAAAGCTGTGGAGCAGGTTTTACTGCTCCACAGCTTCTGAAGACTGGGGATAGGCATGCACTCTAGGGGCATTCCTACTTAGGTTTTTTAAAATGAAACTAACATGAATCAGTTGTGAACAGGCATTCTGGCTGATCCCACTTTTTTGATTTCAAATCGCAGTCAACCCTAATTCTGCAGACCCCACAGAAAGCACTTCAAAAATGCATTGGGGAAAGCTAATATTTTCCTCTCTGCCCTTAGATACAGTGAAAGGCCACTCCAGTTTCCTTGTCCTGAAACTCCAGTGAGCTTTGGCAATGGGGACATTATGGCTATGGCTTATGAGAAATATAGTTTCCAAAGCAATTTTATGAGACTATGGGCAACAGTGAAGAAGAGTTGGCTTTTATACTCCACTTTTCTCACCCATTGAGGGGACTCAAAGCAGCTGACAAAGTAGATACCCTGTGAGGTGGGTGAGGCTGTGAGACCTCAAAAGGAGAGCTGTAACTAGCCCAAGGTCACTCAGCTGGCTTTGTCCAGGAGTGCGGAACCAAACCCGATGACTATGAGGCATGAGTCCGGCACTCTAAGCACAAGACCAAACATAACTTACTGTTGCTGGTTGACAGGAATACTGTGGTAAAGGAACATGAGTAATGGTTCGAGCCTGTGCTAGGCCAATTTTCCATCTTGCATGCTGTCCTGCCTCCCTCTCTCCCTTAGTGCCCCAGGGAGCTATTTTTTCAGCACAAGTAGTGGTCTTCATGGAAGACCACACTGGTTCTCAAAGTACTAGCAGGGCTGTAGTTCTGCAAACTAATTTCTAGGCCAGGTCATTTATTCTCCTATTACAAGCCTTCTTGTGTTTATACCATCCTGTTTAGCTTATGCCTAATGCACATCCTTTGCTGAGTGCACCCCCATACGTCCAAAGAAATGTTTATGAAAATTCTGTGTAAGCAAAATATTTTACTTTGCCTGGGGAAAGTTCAGATACAGAACAGTCATTTCCCAATAAAGAAACTGAACCCTCTCTGTATGTCTTTTAAAAGGAAGGGAGAGGGGGGGAAACCAGCCCACCCACACGACGGCAATCTTTACAACACGTACATTCTCAGACGTCCTCCTTGATTTGTTATTTATGTCATGTTTTCTCAACTGTCAAGGTTCTTCAGAACAGCTTGGGCTTCACAAGGCAATGCCAAAAGAAGCCCAGATTTTCAGTGGCATCAGTATTTGATTATTTTTCCGGCTCTTAAGCCTTCAAAACGGTGGTTGAATTCTAGTGAAAGCTGCAAAATTCTATATGCATAGACACCACTGGGTGGGTGCGACTTTAATAAACGCAAAAATGCCCTTTTTGGCTGGCATTACTAACAAGAAAAGGAAACAAATGTTTATTTTTTCTTCACTGGGCCTTATTTCAGATTATATCCCAGAATAGGGGCCTGCCTCACACGTGCTAGTTAGTATATAGTTAGTACCATTATCTAATGGCAGATTCTATCCAGGCCTTCCTTAGTCTGCACTAGCATGCAGATAACAAGTTCTTATTTCGAGATATAATCCAGAATAAGGCTCAGTGCAGAAAGGGCCTGAGTACTTCTACTGTGCATATGCAAACTAGTTCCTAAGTATGCTCAACCTAAGCCGAACCCGAGTCTTCTGTTCTCAGTAGATTTTTCCAGTGTGTACAATTAATATGAGTTAGAAGAATTGGTAAGGAGAACTATAAAGACTCTTATGGAATCCCTTCTTCCATATCTACCTGCCAGTGCCCTAAGACCTGTAGGGAAAGCCCTTCTGGTTGTACCACCACCCTCAGCAGCAAAAGGGGTGGGCACCCAGGATAGCAAGGCTATGTAGCTTGGGTAGTCGAAATGAATACTCTTCTGCAAGTTGCATTATTGACCATTTGAATATATATATGAAACTAAATAGCAAAATGTATTTGCTATGGAAATTATATATATATATAATATATATAAATGGTTTTAGGGGAATATATATATTCCCCTAAAACCATAATTTTGATCAAGTTGAATGAAGCAACACATTCACAGCCACTAACAACCAGGATGTGAGCTAAACCCTTCACTAGTAATATTTGTGGGTTCCCTTTACTCTCCCATCCTGGAAGTGAGGAAACTAGGTAAAGTTATTTTACGTGCTTTTAAAAGCTGTAGATCCAGTAAATCAAAAGCAATTTGACAAAGTATTTTGATGGCGAGCAGCCCAATCAGATCTGCCCACTTAGGTAAGATTACATCTTGCTGAGGCATCTTTCCATTCACTGAGGGTCATATATCACGCCAACATAACACCTTCCCTGGCTGTTAGACCAAGATGCATTTTTAACAAGGGGGTCAGGTATTACTTACTGTCACTCATCTTTCCTTAGAGTGGTATATTTTTACTTCTTTTAAATTCCTTTTTCTAGGGGTCACTAATAGTCCAGGACAATAATGGTTCCCAGAGGGCTTAATTTGGGCTGTGATCACACCTAAGGCTTAATCCAGCTTCAGTCCACCTTCAGAGCAAGAGAACACATCAGCAAAGTGGTCAGTAATTTTCTTTTCACATTATCTGTTCCAAAGGTGAATTTTCTGAATTATTTAACAGCCTGTCACTTTGCTAATGTATTCTCCCCACTCTGAAAATGGATTGAAGCTGGATTAAACTTTAAGTGTGACCACAGCCCAGAAGCCTGCAAAGTTACTGACACTTTCCCCAAACATTACTCTTTGTCATGAGGTAGCAGGATCATTTACAATTTGACCCTTTAAAAGTATATTCAGCTTAAAGGAAGATGTTGGATCAGATTTTTGGTCTAATTACATTGTTGTTGCTCAGCCTTTAAGCCATGTCTAAACCCTACCCTTCTGTCCTCTATTGTTGTGTCCATTGCTCCATGACATTGCTTCCAGTTTGGTCTAGTACAGTGATGACTAACCTTTTGAGCTCGGTGTGTCAAAATTCGCAAGAAAACCTAGCTTAACTCGGGTGCTGTGTCACTTTTAGAAATATCCATTCTAAAAACTTATATTTTTGATATATGTATTTTATTAAAAGCAAAAACGAATAATTGTTTACACTAGTGACTTTTGTTGCTGAATTTCATTTGCTAAATCTTCAATTGAAAGTTGGTTTTTCGTACACTTCAAGAACAAGCAAGCACTACACTGCCAGTTGCCAGGGGACCATGTGTGTCACCCAAAAGGGCTTGCCGTGTCACCTGTGACACGCGTGTCATAGGTTGGCCATCACTGGTCTAGTGGATAGGGAGCCGGACTCTTATCTGGAAATACCGGGTTTGATTCTGCCCTCCCCCATGAAGCCAGCTGGGTGACCTTGGGCTAGTCACAGCTCTCTTCTGAGCTCTCCCAGCCCCACCCACCTCACATGGTGTTCTGCTGAGGGGAGAAGAACAGAAAAGCTTTGTCAACCACTTTGAGTCCCCTTAAATGGGTGAGAAAAGCAGGGTAGAAAAGCCAACTCTTCTTCTTATCCATTGCACTGTCTGCTTCTTCCTTCTCCTTTTGCCCTCAGTCTTTCTCAGCATCAGGGTCTTTCCCAATAAGTCCTGTCTTCTTATGTGGCCAAAGGATTTGAGCTTCAGCTTCAGTATTTGTCTTTCCAATGAACAGTCATGGTTGAGCTCCTTTAGTATTGACTGACTGGATCTTCTTGCAACCCAAGGGACCTTCAGAAGTCTTTGCTAGCACCACAGTTCAAAAACACTGCCTTTTTTGGTGCTCAGACTTCTTATGGTCCAACTCTAACAGCCATACATTACTACTGGGAGAACCATAGCTTTGACTCTGTGGATCTCTGCTTTTAAGCATGCTGTCAAGGTTTGCCTTAGCTTTCCTCTTGAGTCTTTTAATTTCATGACCACAGTCACCATATGCGATTATCTTTGCTTCTGTTTCTTCTCTATTTGTCAGGTAGTGATGGGACCCCACCTGTATTCCTGTCTGGTAGAGCCCAGGTTACAGCTTTGCAATCAGAGTTTCCTTTCAAATCCTTTCATAGCTTTGAAGGCATAGCTTTCAAAACTTCATCAATTACATTTATAACTGGAATCAGAGAGCCTGTCTTGTGATTTAATATAAGCACTGGCCATTTAAGAAAAGACAGTGTTGTCTATTATGTTTGCATAGGACTGAGTACCCAGAAATAATAAATGAGCGAACAGCACACAGGATTAGTCAGCGGACTGATTATTGTAGGTGACTCAGCGGGTATAAAGAGTTAATGTTCACAAAAATTCCAAGTCATCATACTGAACTCTCGGCATTTACATCATGCACAGCCCAGACAAAACACTCACTTGCAAAATCATCCACTAGTCATCTGCATACAGTGCATAGGCAGAGAGCGTCCACTTGGGTCTTGCATTCATTTATGACAATGCAAGATGTTTTCCTAGGATGGAATGATCCACTGCTGATCTGCAACCATTAGGCAATAGCTCTTCTTGTTCCTCTCTCTCGTTGGCACAGATTCATAAATGATCAAGCCTGAAACAGAGCACTTAAAGATGCTCTGGCACTGTTTATGATTTCTGTTTCTAGAGTCATGTGGAATTTGTGTAAAACTTGTACAAACAACATCTAACATTCATGTTCCATCAATCACAGATTGCTTTGACGATTGGGAAACAGGGGTGTAATATTTGCTGTGGAGAAGGGAGAAGAATCAAGCCATTATCCCGCCTGCCTTGGTGATCGGGGAAGGGGGGTGGAATACTTATACATATAAAAGAGTCTCTTGGGGCAGCAAAGGCCATTCATCCCCTCATCATTTTGGCTGTAACACCATTTACTCCCCCAAAATCTCAGTGGTTGCGATCTCCAATGCACAGGGCAGGAATGGTGAGCACAGGACAAGAAACCCTATCTCCCAGTGACATGAGCACCAATCTCCTCCCCAAATAGCTTGGGACCATCCCCATGTACAGGCTTGGATCGCAAAGCAATGCATGCCAAGCCACCAAATGGTGGCGAGAACAGTTTTTTCCAAGACCAGATTTGGTCCTGGTTTGGGCAATTTGATCTGTGGAAATCGGACCAAATCTAAAATGCATGGGGATGCCCCTTCCCGAATCTGATTTTGATTCGGACCGAAATGTGCATGGCAACACGCCCCTTGACTTATAAAGACTTAAACAAGTCAACCCCAAATAGCTAAGGGAATATTTCTGCTGCTCATGTAGACCTGTCTATCAATTTAAGATCGGCTGTAGAAGCCCTCTTGGCAGTGTCACCAACATCAGAAGCTAAAGGTGTAAAGAACTTCTCTGTGCTGGCCCCATGCTGTGGAGTGGTCTTCTAAGGTACACCAAGCCCCATACTTTCATGTAGCTAGTGAAGAGGTACCTCTGTGCCTTAGTCATAAATTTTAAAAACAGTTTTACTACCACTGTACTCATTAAAGTTGCTTTTAATTTGGTTTTATTAGTTTTCCTGTATTTTTATCACTGTAATCCACCCTGAGATATTACAATATAAGGCAGGATAAAAATATAATAAATAAAAGAAATCAGTGTGGATGGTGTGTTTTTTCCTCCTTTACTGGTGGCATCAAGGATTTGTGCCAAACTATTTATATCATTGCTGAGCATCACTTCTGGCTTTGAGGGTCAAAAATTTTATAAACAAAGTTTGGAAATGTTCTTTTTACGTGTGTGACTAAGGATGCCTCCAGACATGGGCTAAAGTCTGCAGTTATCCTGGGATTATATTGGGAACATGACATCTAGCCATGGCATTCTCAATATAATCCATAATATAAAGGCAATATCCCACAATGTCACTATTATGGAAAATCAGACATCAGGTTTCCCATAATGGCAATCTTTCGCCTTTGTCTGCTCGCACCTTTCAATATTGTTCCTATCGCAAATACACAGATGCTAGCCAAGCATGTATGGAAAAGCACAAAGAAGGTGGATGCTTGGCTAGCATCTGAGTATTTGCAACAGGAACAATAAAGGAAGGAACGGGCAGACAAAGTTAAGTTTGGTCTAGTGGTTTGCTATGGAAACCCAGCATCACTGTTAGATTTCCTACAATAGTGATGTTGCAGGATATCATCTAGCTATCCCGGGAACATATTGAGAATGCCTCGGCTACATGTGACATTCCCAGTATAGCCCTGAGAATCACAGGCTTTACGTGTAGATGAAAACAAGCAGTCATTCCTCAACTGTGTTAAAAAGCAACATTCTCATCAGAAAAGAAAGAGGAGCAAAATCCTTCCTCTTTCCTTCAGGTTGCATTCAGGATTTGCACATAGTCTTGGAAGACTGACTTTCACTGATGGGCATCACATCTGGATTTCATTTCTGGAACCTGTGTTCCATATTAACAGGCATAATTTATAAAGATGCATGCTTCCTTCCTTCCTTCCTTCCTTCCTTCCTTCCTTCCTTCCTTCCTTCCTTCCTTCCTTCCTTCCTTCCTTCCTTCCTTCCTTCCTTCCTTCCTTCCTTCCTTCCCCATGAAACCATACTGCAGTGGTTGCTGTTACTAAGAATCACAGAAGTTGTCATCATCATCATGAAGTATCTCTTATCAAGCAGTTCTCTGATTATGGAGAGGGACATGGAAGAGGGATGTCCTCCCCACTTGTCTTCCTGATGCTCCCTTAACCTGAAGATGGAAGGATAATCAGCCATAAAGCAAAACAGGGTGGGTTATGGACTGGGGCTTTTGAAAAGGTTTGCTCAATGGTAGTTATATCTGTGATGGCTGATATCCACTGGCTCTTTCTGCATGGAGTTGGCTAATCCATGCTGCACTGGGCCAGATTACGAGTAGCCCATGCTAAGGGCAGTCTGCTTTTGTGGTCAACCCTTTGATCCCAGCCTTGAAAACTTTGAAGTTACTGGTCAAGACTTCAGATTCCCCATCCAGGACCAAGTTCCTGGTCAGGGGCTTTTTGGCTGTCTTTTGAGTGGTGCTTCCTAGTACCTGGCCAAAAAGAGGATAGGCCTAGTATACTGGCCATGAGACATCTGTCTGCACACCTTTCATAGTCCAGTGGACTACTTTTAATGAATCTTTGCTTGCAGACTACTTTTAATAAATCCACTGGTGGAACAGGATACTCTTTGTGGCCTAATCCGATATAGACAGGCCACTCTACCAAAGAGTGAGATCTCCAATATTCTGCACCATATTCTGTACCAGCATGAAGAAGGTAGAGATCTTGTATGCTCTGTGGGCTAATAGTTTGGCTCTGGTGACAAAAAAAAAAGTGATAAATGTGGCAGCAAACACCAGGGAACAGCAGGCTCTATTCAAGGGGAAGGGTGCTTCCCAGACTCCAAAATGACACTGTGTATCTGCAGCAAAAGTGGCTAGGCCAAGGTAGTGCCTTCCTAACAGTTCCTTGAACCATCACTTCCAGCCATCTCTGGCAGGTGTTAGGCTCTCTAGATTCCAATATCACCAAAAATGGAGACACGGTGCCCCAGATGGCCACTACACAGCCCACAGAAGCTGTTAGCACCCAAATATCATACTGAAGAGTTGCATGTAGTTTCTAAATTCTAATAACTCATTGCTTTATAGTTTTCATTTCTGGAGTTGCGTGTATAAGTTATTAAAATAAAGATTCTGTTGGCCACACAGTCCAGAAGACACAATGGCCACAGTCATACCTTCCCTTTAAACCTTCTTCAGTTCATCTTCAGGTCTAATCCTCACACCTTTTCATCTCTGTTTTATTTGTGGGCTTTCCACCTTCCATTTGGACTTTCCTGAATGGAAAGCCCACAAATAAATTGGATAATAATGAAAAGGTGTAAGCAGTCAGATCTTAAGTTGGACTGAATGAGGTTTAAAGGGAAGGTGTGACCACAGCCATTGGCTGGAATCTGGATTCATCATTAACTTATATCTTAACCAAGGATTTAAAAATTCTTTGTCTGCTTCTCCTCTCCTTCTTGAAAATGGATGTCTGCTTTACGATAACAGAATTGTTAAAGTGGTTCACACTGCTTAGATAATCTGGTTCCAAGCTATTCGAGTTCATAAAAAAATTGGGAGCATCACAACAGATTAGGTCCAGAAATTAAATGAATACGAGTGCAGAATTTGATCACAGCTTCCAGCTCTCTATTACAATCTCTCGTCCTGGCTTACCTTGGGACAAGACAGCTCTTTGATCTCTTTAGCAAAAATAGCCACTTCCATAGCAAGAAAGCCATAAAGCAAATGCCCAATTCCAGAATAATATTCTCAGTAGTCTTAACTCATTTTGGAAAACAATGCCTCTGCTGTTTAAAACACACACGCTAACATGGACTCTAGATTGCATTTTTAAAAGGTTCTGAAGCAAGGCTGTGTCCAAATGTATTTAGTATACGAAAATAAATAAATAAGGAAAGCATCCAAGATTTATTTCTGATTTCTCTGTATTGATCTCCACATCGTTTTCCATTTGCCTCCCTTTTTTCTTGTTTAATGCATTTGTATTTCTTCCACACACAAAACACAAAAAGGCTGTTTCTTTTCCAGCAGAGACACAAAGGTTTTCTTTGCAATTAGTAATTTAGTTTTTCTTTTGTAATTGTAAAAAGAACAAAAAGTCCACACAAATCAATAGATCACTGCCAAGCTCTACACAGATACTGGAATTAGTAAATATAGGAAATTGCAACGTTCCTCTTCCTCTGATCAGCCTAAGGTATACTCAAGGTGATTACTAATCGTATCCTTTTACTTGGGACTTTGAACTACACAGGATCTGATGCTCGGAAATATTCCTGTAGATCAGCAGCTCTTAACTTGCTCTTCACTCCCACCCACCTCCCTTTACATTTGTTATCATGAACCCCCACACCCTCACTTTGCATCCCCCACTTCCTCCCCCACCCCACTCAACACCACCCCTGGTCCACCACTGACCCCTGTGAGGCCTTCGCAGACCCTGGGGATCCCCAAACCCCAGGTTAAGAACCGCTGCTGTAGATTACAGATTTATACACTGGCTAAGAGTGCCAAAAAGGGGCTTTCTGGTGACCTCTTCAACTCCCATCAATGGTGTTCCAAGAGCTTCCACAAAGAGCAGGAAGAACGAAGATAAGGCTGTAACTGAAGGGTTTTGTTTGATTGCTGCAATACATTGATGTGTTCAGTCACATATTTAGGGATGTACTAGAAGAATTAAAAAGTGAATATAACATAATGCAGTTAATTCCACAATATATATTCCAGAAATATGATTATTCCTGGGTAATTGTTTGGTATCTTGTGCCTTTCAGACTGAGATGATATTGCCCTTCTAGCAGAAACAACAGCAAGTTTACAACAAATGACCACTGAGCCACACAGAATGGCTAGTCTGGTGGGGCTGTGAATAAATACAGATAAGACAAAGACAATGTATACAAATGGTGGGAATCTAAATATAGCTAACCAAATTACAGTGGGACAACATGAGCTAGAATATGTTGATCACTTTACATATGTGGGCATCCTCATCTGCAGTACTGGAGATGCAGATGTGGATATTCATGTCAGAATTGGGAAAGCCTCTAAAGACTTCTGAAAGTTGCATCACATGTGGCTATCAACATCAATCTCCACATCCATTAAGCTATGGCTCTATGTATCAGTCATTTCACAAATGGTTAGGGTTGGGATTAGGTCAATGTTTTTCACCAGTGGTGCCTGAGGCGGATCTTTAAAATAAACTATCACAACCACATCACAAACAAAGAAGTCTTACGAAGAAGTGGCCTGCATAGCCTGCATAAAATTGTCGCTGAAAGATATCTTCAATTTGCAGGCCATGTTCTATGGATGTTTTGAGAAATCCCCAAAACAGCAACGACGTGGGTACCACCAGGTGGATGCAGGAAAAGAGGAAGGCCACGTAACACCTGATCTTGAACAGACAAATGTAAAATGGGATGAAGCTGTAAATCTTGGTGCTGATTGGACTTGCTGGAATAATCCCGTTGCCCAATATACTACTAAGCATGAGAGAAGCTAACTAATTAACTGACTAACTAACTTGTGCCTTACAACCCATTTACTTCAGCACCTGGCATGACCTATGACCCCATCCAATTTTATTTTCATTAACACAGTGGACTGCACCAGTTGTTGCTTTGACTGATCTACCAAAACTAATGTTCGGTGACTATACGTGTGCAAACTTTCCCCCGTACTGTGTACACATCCAGTGATCATTTTTCTTTGTTTAATTTCTGATGGCAAAACCTGAACTTTCAGTTGTTGAGATGAAGTACAAACTAGCAAAGGTGCCAAAGTGCCAATATTACTGAAAATGTTGTGTCTAGCAACTTGAGCTTCAAAAGCCTGAACAGAGCCCACCTTGTCCTCCTCCACCAACACAGTTTCCCCTGACATTTAGATCAGCTTGAGAGGTTCTGCTAAGGGTGCTATCACTGCACTTAAAGAATGGCAGTGCATGCAAGGATTTTGGTGGTGGTCCCACACATCATCTTCTTAATGGTGGTTGGCCATTGAGCTGCCCTTCTCTTACTCTGCTGTCTTGCATTTCTACATTTGTATTATCACTTTCAGTATTTAATTTTGGGGATGAGGGAGGGGAGTCATATAATGCTTTTGCTTTCTCAAATCATCCTCTTCTAGCATAGAATGTCCAAGGAGGGAGGGCCAGATTGATCAGCGATCACAGCCCAAGATGCTTGAACACCCAAGTCAAGGAGCTGAGGACTGAATGCCCATGTACAAAATGGCAGCTAGTGCATGTATCCCAAAGATGCTGGTAAAACACATGGAAAGCCAGAAGAGACACTTCCTGGAACCTTAAAATCTGTTTCATTTTATTTCCATTTTGTGGGAGGTGCACCAAAATGCTCTCTCTCTTCTAGGCCTGGCAGTCACGTCCTCAGGCAAGATCTACACAGGATGTGGAGACGGAAAAGGAAGATCATTGCTGGGTACAAGGTGTAGGTGTGCGACCTCTCTTGAGTTTTCACTACTTGCTACTGATGGTTCTCGTCTTGATGGTGTCACTTTCCTGACACCAGATCAGCAAATCCATTACTTCAGATTAATTTTTTTTTATTGTGGATTTTTAAGGCAATGTTTTCCTACTGTAGTTTAAACATGGGCCGCTATAGAAATGCTTTAAGTAAAACAAATTACATAGGACATTCTATACACATTGCACAAAGAAAGCAATACCATCAACATAATCCCTGTCTGAGTTCCTGTGTATGAATTGAGCTCACACAGCACAAAAAAACAACAGTAAGGGAGAAAATGGCCCAAGTCAATCCAAAATTCATGTCAGATTCTCTTTCCGGGACAAGTGAAGTTCTTCCTTCTTATTGAACCCATTCTCTGTCTAGAAAAACGAATGTTGCTTCACACTGCAATTTAAGTATAGATTTGAAGGTGTTGACTTTGGACGAGATGAAATCCCTGGGCATTTTAACAAACATCCCAGCATTTGTTTGTTTACGTGCCTAGCCCACATACTTGTCATTCTTCAGGGCAGTAGAGCCAGTTAGGGTTCTTTTCAAAATATTACAGATTCAAAAGTCTTCTTGAGCTTTCTATTTTATTGAGAAAGGCTCGTGAAATTTGCCTTTTCTGGATATCAGTTTCATTTCTCCTGCATTTATTTCTGTCCTGAGGAGGAAAAAAGTGCATCCTGGAATAATATGTATATTTGGTGTTTTTACATCACCTTTCTTCTAAAGAGTTCAGGACATCAAATATTATTTCTCACCTCCATTTTACCATCACAACCAATGTTCTGAGGCAAGTTAAACTGAGAGGTTAGAAGGTGTCCAAGGTCAACCAGTGAGTTTGCATATCTTATTGGCCCACTAGATGATTAATGTAGCCACTATGCTACATTAATTCTCAGTAAAGTAAACAATAGTAAACATGAAGTGATTTCTTGAGCGAGTTATTCCCATTTTAACAGATTCCTCTCATCCTGCAATGCCAGCCCGTGAGCATTTGTTTCAATAATTTCTTGATCCAGCACTGGCCTTTAGTAAGAAAATCCATTATGCTCAGTGTTATCTCAAACCAAGTATTACAAATGTTTTAGTCACTGAACGTTTTTGCCACCTTCAAAAGTAAAAAGGATTTTTCTTCCTGTCTCACAAGCAGCAGTAACTACCAAAACTGATCAAAGGGAATTGTATGAAAGCGCTAGGAGGAGGTTAATTCCTAGCATCTGGTGGTTAGAAGTATGCGGCTAATAAAAATGGTGCTCATTTTTATGGTTTACACAAGGCTATTAACAACTCATATCATTAGCACAGTGTTTTAAGGCTGTAACATCCTGTAGCGGTGAGTTCCCCAGGATACTGTTCTCTTTTGCCTAACTTAAAATTGCTGCTTTACATTTTGTTAAACGTATACTTTGAGTATGTGAATTTTTACTTCTGGATCACAGTTTATACATATTTAAGGAACCAATCCTCTGTAAGAACATAAGAGGAACCCTGCTGGATCGGGCCACAGTCCATATAGTCCAGCATCCCCTCTCACACAGTGGGCCACCAATTGCCCATGGGCATATCAAGCAGAGACAAAGGCAAACCTTCTCCTGCTCTCGAATCCCAGCAAATGGCCTTAGAAGCATTCCTTAAAAATTATTCCTTGGCCACTGCAAGGTCCTGGATTTAATATACAAGTCCCAAATGCTTGAAATTAGAAGGGTCTGGCATGCTGTGGTCCATGGGCTCACGAAGAGTTGGACACAACAACTGAACAACCAGCACTCAAGTGCTCCAGATATCTCAGAGAAGCCTGCCCCAAGACTGCCCCTACAAATATCCAGAACTTCATTTCGGAAGAATGTATGGGTGTGAATATAAAAATTTCTGCTGAGATTGCTTGGGAAAGATTATATTATATACCACAAGACAAGATAGAAATAACAAATTGATAGATGATGTTAAGAAATTTCTTATGAGTCTGGGTTGAATTGAATTAATTTCACTTGGGGGGGGATATAAAATTTGTGTTCTGATTTTTATTTTGTAAGAAACAAAGTTTTGTAAAATAAGAATCAATAAAAACACATTTTAAAAAAAGGAATAAAGATTGTCTATCCCTGGTGCGGTGCTACTTGCACTGTACTCTATGAACTTTCTCAAAGAAATCACATAAGTGGTACTCATAAAAAAGCACTGCTAGTCTTAGGAGAGAGGAGGGGGGTATCCCAAATCCATATTAAATAAAATAACTGTTTTAAACCAATTTAAAAAGCATCAAAATATATCACATTTCTGTGAAGGCTGGGATGCAAATCAGTAAGAATATTGTGGATTAACTCATGTTTCTATTGTGGATTCAAGACACAATGCGTCTGATACCGAAATCACACTAGATGAACTGAATATAACTTGCCATCTATTGTAGAAAGATGGAAACCCTCATGTAGATTTAAGAGGCATGTAGGCAAACAATTTAAATGTGTGTTGGTCCCATTAGCACACCCAAAATGTTCTTGCCACCGTAAAGAAAGCTATATTGGCTAATCATCTTGAGAAGGTGGGTTACCTCTATTATTGGCATTTATGTACTGGTTTTGCCACAACAGAACCTCCTAAGCGGGCCTTGTAGTGGCTTGGACCTAAGATGACTCCATTTGTTCATGAAGCTGCCCGGATGACTTTAGGACAGTCAGAGCCTCAAAGCAATGTCGCTGTGAGGATAAAAGATGAGGATGTGGTGTGGAAATATCTGACAAAGGTGGCATATAAATGTAGAAAATAGAGAATTTTTTCTCACCATGTTGTTATGGGGACAGAAATAGGCATTTAGGGAGCCATTTTGGCACTCTGAACATCTTTGAAAAAGAAGAGTCTTAAATGTAGCAATAAGTGTCTCATTTTTAGTAAGCCATCCTTCTTACGAAGCCCTTCAAGTCAAAGTGCTCCATCCAATGAATATTAGATTGAAAATCAAGACACAGGTCCCAAAGAGTTTACAACAGCTTCATTATGCAAATTACAGCCCTCATGGGACAGGATGCTTGCAGCATTTCAGTAAGAGGCTGGGGAGAAAAAGAAGAGTTGGATTTCTACCTTGCTTTTCTCACCCACTTAAGGGGACTCAAAGTGGCTGACAAAGCTTTTCTATGCTTCTCCCCACAACAGATACCCTGTGAGGCAGGTGGGGCTGTGAGAGCTCAGAGGAGAGTTTTGACTAGCCCAAGGTCACCCAGCTGGCTTCATGGGGGAGGGCAGAATCAAACCCAGTATCCCCAGATAAGAGTCCGGCTCCCTAACCACTAGACCAAACTGGCTCACTGGGAACACTGTCTTTAAACTATGTTGACTTTAGCAAGTTAACTTAAGGCTCAATTTCTTATTATTTGCAGGATTCCATCCCTAAGGAAAACTCCTTTCCATTAGCCACTTTATGGGTGACTTTGCAGGAGTTCCTGGATAAGGAACTATTATTATTCCTTATGCAGTATTCAAAAGGATGGATAGCATAACAGGTTTTACAGCATTTTACATATTATTACCATCTTTAAAAAAAAATTGTGTGAGCTATGTCATCATAGTTACCAAGACCAATCAATCTTAAGATAAATGGCCATGTAAATAAGCAGTGCAGTCTTGTACATGGCTTCTCAGAAGTAAATCCTTTTACATTTTATAAACTTTATTCCCAAGGAAAAAGAAAAAGATACAGCTGCAGCCAGAATTAGGATTACGTTGTTAGTTAAAACTCATATTTTCATCCCTTGAGCCACTGCTTACAAAATACATCTGTCCAAGCTTTATTATGTGGATTTTACTCATTTTTTGTAAGGCTTGCACCTTTGCCTGAAGAACCTTCTATATTGACCTGCCTGTGCCTAAGATCTGTAGAGGAGGCCCTCCTAGTTGTACTGCCACGCTCAGTAGCAAAAGGGGTGGACGCAAAAGATAGGGCCTTCTCGGGGATGGCTCCCAGATTATGGAACAAGGACAAACTTTGGGTGTGTAAGGTCACAGATGGAATTCACATATGGAAGGCCTGAGTGAAAAATAATATCTTCATAGGTCCTTAAATGATGAAAGAGAAGAGTCCTACAAAATGCCAGAAACAAGAGTATTCATGAATCCAGTCTTATGGACTAGCAAGTGTATTTATATCACTCCTGGAAGGATTTCAGGAATTGAGTGAGGCTTCTAAGCCTCACTCTTCCCTTGCCATGATGAATGTCATTATAGTATATGGAATTTCTCTCCCCCCCCCCGAACAGTTTTCTATACTGTTAATAACGACAAAATTTGAGGGAGGGGGGGTTGCAAGCAACACTGAAGCAGAAATGATTGGATCTGTTCCTAGATCTGTTCTTCTTAATTAAATTATTTTATTTTGGAAACAAGAGTGTTGTTCACTGCTAAACAGGAAAGGAGTAATGCTTTTGTGTGACAAATTAGAGATGGTTTGGAGGGAAGCTGTGAACCAGGAATTAAACTCAACAACAAATTTGCTGGGTACCCTTAGGCAAGCCACTAATATCAGCCACAGGCTTAAACGTACTTCTGCAATATGAAGATAAATGCTGATGTGGAACAGCAGCTGAAATGAGAAAATTGCTACGATGACATTCCCTGTTAGCCCCTGTTCAGCAGGGTATCAGACTTTTTTGACCTAAGCAAGATTGTTGTGTCTAGTTAAAAACAGATTTTTTTTGGGGGGGGGGGAATAAAAAAGCAAAAGCATGTATATAGTTCCAAAAAGAGCACAGTGAGATACAGAATGAAATATACCCCTGGCCTATTTTAAGAGATGTAAGTACAAAGTACGTCAAAGTGACAGATAAATTATTGTTGTTGGCATTAGTCTTTATAGGACTTCTGTTTCTAAGGGATAAGCTACGGATTCTCTTGCTGTTACCACAAATTATTTTTATTTATTTAAAATATGTATATCCTGCCTCATATCCCAAGATCTCTGGGCAGCTTACAGTAAAAGCCCATATGCAAACAAATACTAAATACGGACCCCCATTATGGTATAGAACAGTATGGAAACTCATGATGAATGAATATCTTTCAGTGAAATATTTGAGAATGGAGGGAACTGATAACATTTAACAATTTAGACTGCTCTGGAACCTCTGCATTGAAGAATTGAACAGGAGATCTTTGCTAGATTCTGCTGAAAAGATATTTCTAAACAGATGGCCAACATAAGGATGGTGTTTAAGGCCCTAAATTAAGATTTCTTTTTTAAAAAAAATAGGGTATAGGTGACCAAGTAGAAAGGGACACTTAGAAAAGGGTGTTTTTTTCTTTTGTTTGTATGTTTATGATTTGTATGGTTTGTGTATGTGGTTTGTTGCTTAATATTTGTTTACTTACTTATAGAAAATAAAATATATTTTTTAAAAATACACACCCTATTATCCCATAATATCACCCTACCCATAGATGTCCAGGAAGAACTGTCTTGAGTTGAAAACTAGAATTTGAACATCACTATGCTGCTACCTTGTATTGTCCTTCAACAATATAAACAATTAAAACCAAACCAAAGCACATTTCCTTTTCCTTCATTAAATATGCCCAGCAGTGCCAGGAAGGAGAAGAACGTTGCCCCCGTATGCCATCTTCCACAAGCAGGTCCCCATTGAAGCCAACAGGGCTTTCCTCTGGACTGATGCCTCAGCCTGTCAGCGTATAACCTTTTGGAACCTTTTGAACAGGGCTGTTATGCAATAGTGGGATCCACTGCCTAGGGATCCACTGCCTAGGGATCCACTGTTCAAAAGGTTCCAAAATTTGCACAATTTTTCTGCAAATCACAGGCATCGCTCCCAGGAGACCGGGCAAAGTTTGGGTGATATTTGTGGAACGTGGCCCCAGTGTTCACAAGGTAACATTACAGTATGGACGGAAAATGTCCTAATTATTAACTTTTGCCATTGGAAGGGGGGGGGCAGAATCTGCTTTATAAATGCAAGGGAGTGGGACCCATTAGGTGACTAAACCAGAATTCAAGAGCTCTGTTTGCAAGTAAAACATCGGATATACTGAATCAGGCAAAAGGCTGCTGCTGCTGCTGCTGCTGCCACACGAAGCAAAGTGATCCAGTTGATGGTGGGCATTTCCAGCATTCCGCGCCCTTGATAAAAAGAAAAGAAGCGGAAGAAAAATAACCCATGAGATGATGAATGTCCAAGGACAAAGCTATTGGAGAGATCTGGATGCCAACATGTATGGACAATCTGTACAGAGGAAATGTTAGCCGCAACAAATTCAACATTACCTGAAAGAGAATTTCTGATGAAATGGGTTTGGAAACATCTCAAGCTAAATTAAACTTTGGAGTTCACGAAGGGACCAGGGGAGGAGAGTGGGAGTAGAGTCATGGGTGAAGTGCATATTGAATAAAGAAGCAATTGTTCATGTGTATATTGTTGATAGTAGAATATGTACATAAATTCAATATATTCAAAAAGAAAAAGAAAAATAACTCATTAGAGCGGACAGATAGCAATTAAAATAGGAGATATCCCAGGTATTGTTCTCTTCTGATTTGCCCCCCAAAAACCAGGCTGGCCGGCTGTTTGTTTATTCCCAAAGATGGATCCAAGACCGTTTCCCTCGCTTCCCCTGAAGGGAAATATAATCCAATCGTGCAGCCCGAAACCTTAGATCGCCACTCCCTGGGTGCACGCCTAGCCCCTCCGCAGACCCACGCTTCAATCACATGCAGCAGGAGGAGGCGGCAGCAGCCCTGCCTGTGTCCAGCAGGAGACTACAACGCCCGGCGTTCCTCTCTTCGCCCTGATCAATGGACCTTATTTGAATAATCTGCGAGCTCTTGGACTCAGGCCAATCAGCTGTCAGGGGCCCGTGATAAATCGCAATGCATTATTGATAATCATAATTGCCCCGACATGCGCATTCCGCTCCACGGGAGTAATTTCCCAACTCTAGGAATTTGTTGTGGTGAAGAGGAGGAAGAAGAAGAGGAGGGAAATAATTGCTGCGCCCCCGTCTCGCTCCCGATGCGCGCGTCTGCACCATGTCGAGGCGCAAGCAGGCGAAGCCCCAGCACATCCATTCGGACGAGCAGCGGGAGCCCCCGCCGGAGGGAGCCAATGGTGGGTGAGGCGAAAGGAAAAACAACATTAAAAGGAAAGAAAAAGAGATCAAACACGCGTCGCTCGCTCGCTCGCTCCGTTGCCAACTTGGATCGAGGACGGAGCAAAGGAAACCAGTTTGGGAACGGAGTGGCGGGCTGGGCTGGGTTGGACTGGGCTGGGCTGGGGAGTCCCGGCTTTTGTGTGAGTGGGGGTCCCTTTCGGCCAGCGCTCCGCTCCGTTGCGATCCTGGAGCCAAGTGGAATCCTAACCAGGTTCAGGCTGGACCACTTTGGGAGTGCGCCTTTTTCATGCCGCCGCCGCCGCTGCTTCCAGCGGCAGATCGGATGGAGCACTCGCCCACCCCCTTCCCGTTTAAATATTGCATATATATATATTTAATATATCCCACCCATGCGCACCACCTTGGATTCCTCTTCACCTTCTCTGCGGGGGGGGGGGGGGG
>MTQE01003428.1:26490342-26510314 GCA_014337955.1 Aspidoscelis marmoratus | reverse complement strand
ACATGTAAATCTCTGTCCGCAGCTGAAGAATCACCTCCGGGGGTGCCTTGAAACAAAAGAGTTAATAACTCTCTCGGCATCGCGTGCTGCGGGGGGAGCGCAGGCAATGGGGACATGACTCAGATGTGCCTGTGGGTAGTCATTCTCGCTCTCCGGGTGCCTGGAGTAGCTTATAAAGCGGATTGGATCCGTTTTGCGCACCGATTTCGGCTTGTTTGCACGGTGTTTCCGTACAGCGCCAAGAGCTCCTTGACTAGTAAATAAAAGGAAGGGAGGCAGCTGCCCCCTGCCAAAGTATTTCTGTACCTCTTGAGCGCGTTATCGGGCAGGCTGGTAACAAACATCAGGCTCTTTAAACCGCGCGTAATTGTTTGAAGGTAACTTTTTGGGTATGGCGGTGGGACGCATCGGCTGCTCTTGTGCGCCACCCAGGGGACGCCGCCTGCATTTAATGGTTTGTATCGAGAATACTTATATATATATATTGGAGATAATTCATTTTAGGCTTGGGTTTTTCTTGTTACTTCTGTTAGGTAAGAAAACGCTGTCTTTAAAAGCTCTCTCTGGAAGCCTGCTGCTCATGGCTCACGGTTGCTTATTATACAATTACAAGGTTTCAGCATTATGTTATATTGTCTCACGGTTAAACTGTTCAGCTGGGAATTTTATAATATATATGTGTTTGTCTATAGGTGGGTGTACACATGTTTGTCTATAGGTGGGTGTACATATATATATATACACATACATATATACATGTGTATATATATGTGTGTATATATACATATACATATATATATATATACATATGTATGTATAGAAACATTCTGTGAAGTTGTGTATAGGTTGTGCAAGAATGCATAGAAACATAAGTAAATCAGGGAAGTAGAATTACTGTATTTGGTTTGTGTGTGTAAATAGTATTCCTGCATATGCAAAGCAACACTTCAGTAATCTTCTTGGTCCCAGAACTTTGACACATGACCCTGATAAACAGAGCAATACACAGTTTTTTATTAGTAGTATAAATATCGTAGGAGGCTATCTGATGTAATAGAAAGACCGTGAAAGGTTGTTTTTTTTTGGGGGGGGGGCTTGCTAACTTCCTCTCACTTACCACAGTTTTCTGTGTTGTTATGCCATGTTCCATATTTCTGGCTACGACTGTCAGAAGACACAACTGTTAGAAGAGTAAAATGCCACTGATTTTATCAGATCCTCTGAAGATGGTTATCATAGCCATATTGGGAAGCTTAGGTTCGAAGCAGAACTGTGGAACATGGCGTAACAGCCTCTGAATTGCGACAAGTGAGATGAAAAACCAAGCACAGATGTGTCTCTTCTTCCATTGCTAACTTCCTGGTGACAAAGTTTAGACAGGAGACTGCTAATTCTGACAAAAGAGGCATGTTTGCTTCTTTGTAGTTGTTCTATGCCATTCGGGCTGGTTTGACTGCACAGGCACCTCCATGGGCAGGAAATCAGAAGTGGTTTGTCATTGCCTTCTTTCAAGAAGAGGCTGGGGATCAAACTGGCAGGCATCTGCTTTCTAGGATTCTTGCAATACCTCCTCCCTACTTTTGCTTTTAAGATTTCCCAAAGGACTATACAGGACTGCCACCCACATCCCATGAAACTATGAGGTGGGAAGGGCCCCAGGTCCGAAACCCTGAAAAGTTGCTGTGTTGAAGGAATTGGCTGTAACTAAATGTTCCATTGACCATCTAGGCTGCTTTGTATATTCCTAAGGTGCAATATCTCTGAAGAGTGGGACGATATTAATGGTCCTAATTAGCCATAAGACAAATCTATGACATTTCATACAATAAGCAGAACTTATACAAGACTGACAAAAGAGTTTCATAGCCACATTTACAGTAAATCTAGTATTCTCTACCTCCTACTAACAAGTGTAAGACAAGTACTTTGCAGAAAAACAGGGAAGTAATGAGAGTAAAAGGAGACCCTCTTTTTGATTTTCATTCCTAAAGTTTGGTCTGTGGGCTCTTAAAGGAGCAGATGCTCTTATCTACCAGAAATGCAGAAGCTGAGAAAGGCAAAGTTTATACATGGTTCGCATATTAAAATGTTTCATATCTGCTGTATGCACTTTGCATTTTGGAAGGAGTGAGATATAATGTGAAATTACCCTCAAGATTTCTTGGCATGTCTTGAAAGAGGAATAATTAAACCAAACATTTTATCTTTTTGCTTCAGGAAATGAAACCTAAACAAAAATTTGCAAAGCAGTCTGAGAGCCACTTCTTAACAATAGGTGTTTTCTCTTAAGAAAGTGCTGCTGGTGATCTATTAACTAGCATTTAAAAATTGCAGATGGATCACTTGAGACCAACAATGAAGTACTGCAGATTAGCATTTCTCCCAGCAAAGATTTCAACTGTTCATGATAAGAGCAAAGGGGCTGGGTGTTTTTTTTTTCTCCTTAAAGTAAGGTCCAGGACTTAATTTTAGAAGCTTCAGATATTTTATCAGGCTTCAGAGTAAATCTTTATTTTCAGATATGTTTTGAAAAGGTGATTATCCCCACCACTTTCTTGCTTACTGAATAATTCTTGAGGTCTTGAGATACCACAAACTTCTAATACTCTCCAAAAGGTTTAAGGAAATGATTGAAGAAAACAAGCCTCTTGTGATAAGAGAGATGCTTGAAGCTGGCATTGGTGATCAAAGTACTGCTTATAAGAGTGCAATTATTTTCAAAGTTGAATTATTCTCTACTGAACAAGCGTTTGGAAGGTCCAGCTCAGTTCCTTCTGTGCCTGCCGCGTGGAAATGAAGTGCTTTAAATATGATTGCTGCTGGAAGGCAGTTGGATGAGGTGCTGTGCTTGTTTTCTTGCTCTTCTCCACCCCCGCCCCCCCCATGCAAGTGAAACCCTAGATTGGTTGTAGAAGTTGAGCCTTTTCTGTGAAAGCCACAGCTTGCGACGGTTCTGACAGCATTGGTGCTCTAACCTTTGCCTTCTTCTGCCTCCTGTGGGTGGTAAGTTGATGTCAAGCTTACAATTAGGACTCTCATGCAATTGACCTTGGCAGCGGGGATTTCTGCTGTTTAGCTTGCTCTTAAACACTGTACTAGTGTTAAGTGTGGCTTGGAGCTGCCTTGTTTATGGCCGAGGAGACTGGCTGGTGGAAATAATTGACTCTCAAAAAGAAATGTTCCTTGGAGAAGGTAGAAGCAAGCTCTTTCTTCTCTCTCTTTCCTCTTCCATTCATGCCTCAAGGGTGCATGCTGAGGGTTTCCCCTACCCTCACTACCAATTTTGTAGTAGCCATTTAAGTCTGATTTCTTTAAAAAACTTGTAAATAGGAGTTTTATTTTAGTATCCTTGAAGAAATTTGGCAGATGAAATGCTATGCATAGTAATGTAGTACAAAACTAATGTTTTAAATGGGCAGAGTGCTGATTAGCTTATACTTGGCCGTGCATTTGATAGTCATGTGTGTTATCTTTTAGTTTATTTTGACGAGTGTGTATTATATGTATTTAATTGGAGTTGACAAAACAGGGCTTATCCTCTCGAAATGGGTCCTGTGCCTTTTGCAGTGAAATAAAAGATTGTTCAAGTTCTGTTTTAAGTTGCAAAACATGCATTTTTTTAAAAAAAAGCCCTACTAAAATTAGTTCAATGGTTATTCCTTGCATTCAAAAGGAAAATATAATTTTTTCCTAAAGTACTAATTACTTGATGATAACAATTTTTGAAATATATGGTTCATTTAAAGTGAGTATGCTTTGAATAATACTTAATTAATTATACTTAATACTAAATTAATACTTAATACTAAATTAATGCAGAAAAATTATGCAAGAAGATTTTTATCATCTGTTTAGTGGTGTCTCAGAAAAAGCTGTGGCAGAGTGACTTACGTTTTCACCACCTATCGAAAGGAAAACCAAGCTAAAAAGTCATCTTTTTTTAAAATCATAATTATTATTGAACACTTCGATTCTTCCTGACCCATATGTATAACTAATTGGTATTGATCTAATCTTTGAAAATACATAATGGTGTTTCAAATTATAATAAGAATATTGGAAATGTTTAATATTTCACTTTAAAAAGGGTAGAAAATCAATGTAAGATGTGACAGTAGCAGAACATCGAACTAAATTTTTAAATAGTTCCCAATTGTTAAAAGTTAAGACGTTAATTAAGATCTGTTTTGGAATAGCTAAAAAGCATGTAGGAAACAGGTTGCCCAAGGATATGAACTGAATGACCAGCCAGGAGAGTATAATTATTTTGGGAATGTATATTTTCAAAATTGACTGTTATGATTGTGCTAGTCCTATATTTTAATCCTTCAGGGCCTCCTGTTTAGTAGCCAAAATAATGTTCCTAAGATGGAAAGGATCCCCACATTTTATTATAGTAATAATAATAAAGGAGGGACAGCATCCCTTCTGGAGGTGCAAAAATGAAAAGTAATATCAATATGGAAGCCCCAGAGAGGAAGACAGACTTGGGTGTTCACTGCTTACATTTCAGATAGTCATCTGGAATGCAAAATGGGTTATCTTGGAAGATAATATAATTTAAAGTATTTTTTCAAGGTTCCTTATTCTCCATTGAAAGAAATGAATTCTCAAACTGGTTTTAGTGTTTTATCCTTGTCTTATGAAAGCATGTCTTTAGTGGGCTGACTGTTAAAGTTTAGGTCTTTTCAGACTAAGTCACATAATATGGAGAGGGCAAATACTTTTAATCAGAAGTCTTCTAAACACATTTGATCATTTCAGTGCTTGAGTAAGTCAGATCAGGTTATCGAAGGACTGCTGACGCTTCACAGGATTGGGCTTAAAACTGAGCTTTGAATATATTGCATCATGTTTCATTGTAGATTGATCCTATCTGCATCTTAAGATAGTCTTGCTCAATATGTTCTTCAGCTCTTGTTGAACTCCAACATGAATCAACTTCAGGAAGGTAGAAGATGTGTTACCTTACCATTGACCATGGTGTTGTTTTGAAAAGGCTACCAGAGCATGGATAACTGTGGCCAAGTCATCTCTGGGGGGGTTTTCCACTAGCACTAAGTACCCATTAGGGACCCATTAGGCTCAGAGCAGGAAGATCCTGTTTCCACTGCAGACCCCATTAGAACCACATTTGTTTCCACCTGCACCAGGGAAATCTGGATTAAATGAGTCCTTCAGGACCTATAGTCTGGATTTCCTGTAGACCCCTTGGGATCTACAATCCGTTCCTTGGCCATGAAATCCAGATTATACGGTGCACATTTGCACCGTGATTGGGCAATGGTATCTTGGGGCGGGTTCAGGGCAGGGCACCCATGGGGGGTACCCTGAAACCCAAAGCTTCGAAGCCTAATCTCCAAAAACAGCTCTGAAGAAAACTCCGGAGAATGGCACAGACTTAGACCATTTCTACGGGGCATTTCTACAGAGCTTTGGCCAAGCTCCGGAGAATCTCCAGAGTGATTTGCCACAATCTTTGAAGATTCTCCAGAGCTACTCCAGAGTTTAAGCCCCAACCCCCCCCCCGGTACGTCGCCCCCCCAAAACATGGGGTGACGGACAAGCCCAATGTGGGAAGAGCCGGAATTGACAAATGGGTGCTCCGACGTTTCCACTGCAAGCATGTCGAGCACCCATTATTATTGGGTGCTACACTGCCCATGGAGATGGATCGGGTACCTCCTTAGATCCAGGATTAGTTGAAGGACCCATTTCTTAGATCCGGATTAAGGGAGGTTAGTGGAAATAACCCTCTGTCCAAAAAAGGTTTCAACTGGCACACCAGCCATAGTTGGGAATAGGCACTCCTGGCCATGGCCTCCACCTCAACTTCAAGCATCAGTGTAGAATCCAAGAGTACCCCCCAAATTTCACACCTGTCCCTTCCAGGGCATTACTACCTCATCAAGGACAGGGTGCTTCCTGACTACACAGACCTGAGACCCTGTGACACACAGCACCTCTGTCTTGTCTGGATTTAGCTACAATATATTGACCTCCATCCAGCCCATTACCACCTCCAGGCACCTGTCAAGCACTTCAACTACCTCTCCTGACTCAGATGGCACAGAGCTGGGTGTCATATGCATATTGATGACACCTCACTCCAAATCTCCTGATGACCTCTCCTAGTGGTTTCATATAGATATTAAAGAGCATTTGAGATCAGATTGACCTGAGGAGCCCCATAAATGAGTTCACAGGGTGCCAGGTCAGAATCTCCCAGTACCACTGTCTGAGATTGGCCATGGAGATAGGGGCGGAACCAATGCACTGTCTCCAACTCCTAAACTCTGTAGCCTTTCCAAAAGGATACCATGGTCAATGGTATCAAAAACCATTGAGACATCCAGGAGAACCAACAGGGTTGTGCTCCCTCTGTCTCTCTCCCAGAGAGGGTCATCAACCAGGATGACCAAGGCAGTTTCTGTGGCATAACCAGCCTGAAGCCAGATTGAAATGAGTTGTTTCTGTGTCATCAGTGATCCGTGACCATGCAACTTTTAGCTTGCACTATTGTAATTTTTTATTTTTTATTTGCTTATTTATATTACACAAATCACATGCCCATATCTTTTCCATACATTTTTACAAGCCTTTATATCAGTGGTTCTCAACCTTCCTAATGCCGGGACCCTTAATGGAGTTCTTCATGTTGTGGAGACCCCCAACCATGGGGGCAGAGCAGCTGGGAGGTGGGAGGGAAGGACGGCAGGAGACTCGTTGCGACCCCTCTGAAAGGGTAGTTCGACCTCCAAAGGGGTCCCGACCCCCAGGTTGAGAACCACTGCTTTATATCCTTCTGATCCCTCCTTCCCCTTCAAAAATCATTCTGTATCAAGGTGGACAAGACACTTAACCTTTTATTTCAGTTTTCGGTCCCCATTTGTTGCCTTAAATTGTCCCTTACACATATCAATTTTATATGCCATTTTCCAACCTGCCCACTAAATATCTTATTGCATTCAGTCAAAATATTCCACTTCATATAATCCATTATACTATATGATGAAACTAATTCTGTAAATCCCATTTTAATTTCTATGTTACCTCTATGTGCACTATTACCTCTATTTGCACCTCACTCCAAATTACACCGTGGTTGCTTATATATGGTTGCTTGGACTATTGTGATGTGTTCTCTGTGGGGCTGCCCTTGAAGATGATTCAGAAGCTGTAGCTAGTGTAGATTGCTGGTCAGATTTATATCACACTAAAAGAACTGCACTAGCTATTTGATACTGAACCCAATTCTATATGTTCTAAACCCTATTCTAGGGTTCTAAACTGCCTGAGCCCCAAATATGTAAAGGGCACCTTCTTCCATACAGACCTGCCTTATGCCTTAAGATCTGCTGATGAGGCCACCACCCTCAGTGGTTAATGAGGTAAGGGTGCGTTAGGGGACATTATCAGTGATGGACCCAGACTGTTGAATAGCTTTTCATCTGAAGTGTATGGATCACTGTGGCCAGATTGTCTCTGTCCAGAAAAGGCTATAGCTGGCAGAACAGCCACAGTTGGAAACAGGCCCTCTTGGCCACCAGCTCCACCTGAGCTTCAAGTGTCTGTGCATAGGAGCACCTCCCAAATTACCCACCTGTCAAGGAACCCCATCAAGAACAGGATGTCTTTCTTACTTTGTACTGGGCCTTTTCAGATGCAGTATAACTGTCTCCAGGCTTTAAGGGGCATCAGATTTGATGGAAGTGAGTTCCTCTTTTCCTTTAATAATTTAGGTCAATTTTACAAAAGGAGAAAACGGAAACTTTTATAGATCAACGCACGCATTTATTTTCTGAAAATGTACTGCAGAAGCAGCCATGGCCAATCAAGTGGTAACGTTGCAATTTTGTTGAAAGATGTGAAAGTCACACAGTACTAAGAGAACAACAAAATTTGGCTTCACATCCTGCATATGTCATGTTCTCAGCATCATGTAGGTCACATATGGGCATCAGAATTCAAGGAGACAAATTCAGTATTACTTTGTTGCTTATATAATGGAAATTTTGGCCAAAGGAGATGATTGAGAGGGAGCTCTCTGCACACACTGGGCTTAGCAATGCATGGGGCAACCTGGGGACACTGGAAACATTTTCTGCCTAGAACTATTAATGCTTCCCGTGGGTTTGCTTTCTGGACCCAGTACATGCAAGGCTAGACTCCAGCAACTAGAACAATCCCCGCACAGGTATGCCAGAGTAAGCAGAACACCTGTTGGGGACAGCAGATGATGGTTTTGCTCTTGTTGTATAGACCCTTATCAAATCTAGGACCAAAGTGTTTAGAGGACTATCTTGTCCTCTGTGTCATGATTTACTGATAGTGGTGTCTTAGTGGAGTCACTACTGCAGATGTCTATTTGGCGACATCCTAGGAAATATCTTTTCCACTGTGACAGCCAGTTGGTGGCATAATCTCTGCCTCTGAGACTTTTGGCACCTTCTTTAGATGGCCTCACCCTCAGGCATTTCTGACTGTTGATAGTTGCTGTTGTAATCATTTGATTTAAGCATAGAGTTTACTCTTTAAAAAAACTGGTTAGGACCTACCTACCTAACCATGTACTTTTCTTCCTTATTTCAAGCTTGGATGCTGCCCAAAGAACTAAAATATTAATACTTTTTATTTCTTACATGCTGACTTGACAATATTAAGAATTGTAGTTTTCGCTATGACTGTAGGCTTTCTGCCATCAAAAGGCTGGCATGTTATTTTCAGTTCATTGCTGTTGCTGGACAGCAGGAGTGTGGAATCAAACACTCAGAAGGAAGGCTATTTGCTTTGCAGAATCAAAATCTCCCTTGTGGGCATGAAGCATAGGGGACAGATGCTACACACATGCAGTAGCTCTTGCCCCCAGCCCCAATGTGTGGAGGGGGGAACATGAACACTTGGTAGTTCTTCAACTGGTACCACCTTTTCCTCAGTGTGGACACTATGCAGGCACGTCAATGCTGGACGTTTATGGCCCAAGATTTCTGGAGAACACAAAGCTAGTAAAGGTTCACTATTTGTTGTCTGTTGCTTATTTCTCCATGACTCCCCTACACACACACGCTCTACCCACCTTTTCCATATCATGCATGATTTTATATATTTCAATCTGTCAATCTCTTAAACATCACCTTTCAAAGCTGAAGAGGCCCAGATGTTGCAGCCTAATTTTGTAAGGAAGGTGTGCCAGCCCTTTTAGCATTCTGCTTGCCTTTTTCTACAGGCATTGCAGATATCTGCTAACTCAGAGATGGAGCAGCTGCCAGAAAGAAACAGTAGAAGTCACATGACTAACTTCTGGCTTGTCAGTAGACCTCATTTTTACCACTTGTGTCCCCCTCACTTTGACTGCTTTGCGGGTGTGTGTCTCTTCCCAGGGTGCTGGTCTTGCACTAACGTTCGGCCAAAAAGTACTATATGTTCTGCAAGTATCCTGCCTAGATTGCACACTATGTTTTGCATTTTAACAGGTTGTAGTGTGTGTCCAAAGCCCCATTCACACAAAACAAATGGCTCAAAAGTGTCTTGAAGAGAGTAGCACATGGCACTCACTTCCATATCCACCTGGCACTCACTTCCATATCCACCTTTTTCTAGCCTAAAGTGTTCGTGAGAGGGTGGAAGGGCAGGTTCCCATATGAACAATCACCCTGGAAACCATGTCTATTGCTTATTTTACCATGTGAGAAGACAGCCTAAAATTGTCTTTCTAAATAATAGGATTTGGATCCCTGTGGCCCAGCAGTAAAAAATTATAACTGGCTGTGCCACCAGGGTTGATGGGGAAGGGATCTCACATACAGCATCCTGCATGAAATAGTGAATGCTTCTGTTGGTGGTGAGCTGCTTAACTCCAGTTTGTGGGTGGCACATGTATTGTCATCAGTGCCATTCTTGATTGATTGCTACAGGAAGTTCTTCTAGGACTATTTAGAGTCTGTCCTTTTTTTCCTTCTTCCTGTTCTCTCATGATCCACATGCATGTGACAGTTGATGCTCTACCAGTTATTGGGTGTTTTTTCACTGTCACTAGAAGTACCCATTAAATACCCATTAATGGGTACAAAAATGCCATTACATACCCATTAATGGGTACTTAATGGGTACTTTTAGTGACAGTGGAAAAACACCCATTGATGGCTTATGCACACACAGGTGGACTCCAAAACAGTACTGTCCCAACAGACCTGAAAACACATATGACAGGAAGATGAACTGATTCTACAGTCTTCTAATTGTATCTTCCTTCCTGCTCTCCAGAGCTATAGGCTATTGCTTTCTAGTAACTGACAGGTGGAAAAGGATTTCTGTTTGGAATCTTTGACTCCAGTATATTGTGGCTGTTAACTGTGTGTTTACTCTACTTATTCATTGAGGGAGCATTGGTTTCTGTAGATTTCTTTGGTCGGTTCACTACATTCTAGGTCTGATCATTGATCATGTTGGCTGGATCTGATATGTTCAACCTAGTGCTATCTAGAGACCTTCATGTACATCATCTCAACTTGCTCTAGTATAAAGGACGCTGTAAATAATACTTCAGTTTTGTTGTAGATGCAGCAGCAGCACTGACTTTTCTACCCTGCTTTTCTCACCCAGAGCAGCTGACAAAGCTTTTTGTTTTTCTCCCCACACCAGACACCCTGTGAGGTAGCTGGGGCTGTGAGAGCTCAGAAGAGAGTTATGACTAGCCCAAGGTCACTCAGCTGGCTTCATGCAGGTGTGTGAAATCAAACCCAGTGTTCCCAGATAAGAGTCTGGCTCTGTAACCACTAGACCAAACTGGCTCACAAGCTAGTTTGGTCTTGTGGTTGGAGTGCTAGATTCATATCTCCTAGTCACCAGGTTTGATTCCACACTCCTCCACAAAGCCAGCTGGGTGACCTTGGGCTAGTCACAGCTCCCTTTTTTGAGCTCTCACAGCTCTACCTACCTCACACGGTATCTGGTGTGGGGAGCTTTGTCACCGGCTTTGAGTGCCCTTAAATGGGTCAGAAAAGCAGGATATAAAAGGCACCTCTTCTTCTAGAACCAGAGAAAGAGAAGAATGCTCATTTCTGCAGGATGCTGTAGATGCTAAGTTACTGCTTGGCAATTGAAGAATATGAGGTTTTGACTGGGTGGTCTTTTTTGGGAGAGAGGTTTCTTTTGAGAGGTTATTGCAGCTACACGGAGACCTAAAACCATCTGGCTATGAAATTATATTAACTTTGTCGCCTTTTTGCAAAAGTATGCTTTCATGAGTTCCAGAGGTGTGGCATGTGGAGTCTGAACCATGGGGCAGTTGTGATGAGAGGCAGCGCAAGTAAACTCCTGAGTTCCACCCACGTGAATCAGTTATTGTGGTGGTGTACATTGATGTCAGCTTTAGTATGATAGATGGCCATAGGAATGTTCAAACTGTGGTCTGCCAGGTGTGCCTGAACTATCAGTCCCATTGGTTGGTGCAAGAAGAGCATCTGTGAGGACAAATTCACCTTTGGAGGCTTTGCTTCCACATTAGATTAAACTAGTTTCTCTGCTGCAGAAAGATGGCAAGACCATTGCAAGTTGTAATTCAGTCTTGCAGGTGCTCTCCACATACTAGCCATGAAAACTGCATTTCAGGCACATCTGTGCTTTGAGCACCTTGGGAATAGAAATAAGGCTTACTGTTGCTATCCTTGGTCCAGATCTGTGTGCTGTCCCTGCACGTGGTTAAACACAGATCATTGTTTAGCTATTTTAGTTCCCATTGGTTATCTAGCAGCCTCATCAAATTGTAGTTCAGGAAGGAGCCTGGGCGGGGGGACGGACCATTAGTTAAATCCAAGGGACCAATAGAGTGCCGAAAAGGTGAGCAAAATTCATTTCCTCCCATAAAAGTTCACGCTGAGATTATTATTCTCAAATCTACATCTCTTTTTTTCCTGTGCAAACAGTGTGTGTTTCTGTACTGTTTCCTTATTCAGGTAAGCAGCAAACAAGCCACAGATATTGCAGCTTAACTTTCTTTCAGATTTGCATTTGTGTGGTATGGTTCTCTGCTTTTTTCAGGTATACCTATCACAGTTCAGAACCGTATTTTATGATGTGCTTAAAGAGTGTTATCATTCAGCAATTTTATTCCTTGACAAGAGCTCTTTTTAAGTGTTTCTAGCCTGCTTTTGTGAGGATTTATAAAAGTGATCTGAGCACCTATCACCTCATGCCACATGATGCTATAGCTTCACAGCTGAGACAGGAAATGGTAACCAACTGCATGTTGATTATTGCTAGATACTTCCCCACCACTCAACCTACACAAGGTTGGGTTCGTGAGTGACTTGTCTGCCTGTGAGAATTGCCTCCCAAGGGCCAGAACCTGAGACAATACAATACAGTAATACAGATCTGCTCTTAACAGATTCTTCAGTTTATTAGGGTTAATAGGAGAAGACTGGGATCAGAGGTAAGGCTAAAGCATTTCATTAGGTTTTCAGAGACATAAGGCCCTTTCACACTTACCTTTCTGCGGGATGTTCCCGCATGGTGCATCTGCACTGCATGGAGCAGTTTCTTCACTAGGAATGAATCTGCAGTTAAAATTGCTCCACACCTATACTAGCTGCACTCTGTGGCCCTGCACTCTGCATCTGCACCTCTTCTGGGTGGTAGAGATGCAGGGGGAGCGTGTCACAGGTGGTGCAAGTGTGGTTTCGTGCTGGGTTGCCGGGTTGCCTTGCCAATGGTGCCAAACAGGTGCAGTGGTGCTGTTGCGTGGCCACTTTTTTTGTCAGCATTGATGGAGTCTTTGCGCAGTGTCCCAGGGAAGTGAAGATCTGGGATAGATTCAGCTTCCGTACTTTGGGATGCCAAATTTATCCCAAACCTTACCAGACTCTTATCTGGTAGTTTCCTGGTTCAATTTCACACTCCTCCATGAAGCCAGCTGGATGACCTTGGGCTAGTCACAGCTCTCTTTTTGAGCTCTCACAGCGTATTTGTTGCAGGGAGAAGAACAGAAGGTTTGACAGTCGCTTTGAGTCCCTTTAAATGGGTGAGAAAAGCAGGGTATTAAAAACCAACTCTCTTCCTCCTCCTCCTTCCAGTATTCAACGTAATGAACCCAGGCATCTTCAGCTTTTCTCTTATGGATGTAAAGATGCTGGGGGTGAGTGGGGCTTTTTTGTGGCTATTAAGAAATTGGTAATGCTAAATGTACTCTTGTTTTTCTTATATGAAAATTTCACTGCTTCCAACTCCTAGCTAGTATGCCTAATACAGTGCATCTTTCATGGGTTTTTTCGTCTTCGTGTTTAGTATTGGTATAAATACATTTAATTGCTAACTTCTGTTGTGAACTTTCTGAGATTTGCTACCCACATTGCAACTCATGCTCATGAAACGTGGTAGAGGCAGAAGTACAAGGAGAAGGAAGCTAAGAGGAAGCCGTTCCTTGACAGGAATTTTCTTCTGAGTAGAGAAGGTGTCACATGGCAGATCTAATGCAGAAATTAGTGAAAATCCTGGCTTGTAAACTGAAAACTATAGAGGTATAACTTTGTTAAGAATGTTGGACTAGGACTGCAAAGAAGTGAAATGCTGACTTGCTTTGAAGCGCATTGGGAGTGGCTGTAGCTCAGTGGTAGAGCAAACTTCCTGGAAAACAAAGGGTTGCTGATTTGATCCCCAGCCTCTCCCCAGAAGTCGGCAATAGCAAGCCACTTCTATCTCTGCAGAGAAAAATACACAGAGGTGCCCATGCCGTCAATCAGGAGTTGACCACAACTTGGGGGTACCCAAAACAAATGAAGCATATTGTAATAGGTAGGCTAAGTAGATGTCATTCTGAAGACCTTTCATTACTAGACGTTTTGCACTGATGACACTTCCTGACCTACTAGCAAAACATCTGCAAAAAGAAAATTAACATCAGGCCCTTTCCTCATGTAGCAGCTTTTAGATCTGGATCAGTAGATTCAGATTTACTGGATCTACTGACCCTGATCACGGGGTGGTGAGGGCTGAATCAGCACCATTCGCACTGGTGGTGTTAATCCAGTTCAAGTATCCCCAAGGTTTCAAAACTCAGGTGAGCTTCATGTGCATCCACCAACCCACTTCCTACAGTTAGGAGTAAAAGTTAGTAGCCCCGGGCTTAAGGACATCTAGTAATTCCATGTCACTGAGGTGTGTTACCTGCACGCCTCCATGATCCAGAATACGGTCCATTTCTACAACAGATCTGGATTAAGAGCTCTTAATACAGATCTGGCTCTTGTGGAGATGGAGCCAGACTAATGAGGGTGAGCCCCCCCCCAATCCAGATTAACATGCAGGTCAGGGGGCCCAGGATCTGGATCAGAGGCCCTTGGATCTAGATCAGGAGATTCATGGAGAAAAGGACCTCAGAGAACTCCAATGGTTTAATAATTTAAAGTCTCTTATTTCACAGTTGATGGGAGAAGCTCTAGCCTTTATACAGAAAGGGTGCTATTAGTTAACTATCAGCTATGTGAGAGTTTACGCTCTTTTCTCGTATCCAGCTAGATAGTTTCATCTTTTTTAAGTTCAGATCTAGAAGATAAATCATTTTTATTTTTTTCTCCAGGGGAAACAGCCTAATAACATGGTAGCTTCTTGGCTAGGCTGCCTATACTGTTTTAGAATCAACAGATTTTTAACCCTTGTAATAAGGACTGGAGTGAGGACGTACACGCGTGGGCAGCTTCACCTTTTGCTTTCCCCAGACAGGAAGCAAAGCGTGAATTTGCCCTTAATCTATAGCTGCCCTTGTTGCAGATCTTTGCAAAGAGCATTGGAAAGCAATTTTTACCTATTATGTGTTGAGCTGCTGATGGAGCACTTTAATTAGAAAGCATAGCATTCAGATTGATTCATTGTGCAAGAGAAACTGAAAATGGACTGACATAAAAGGATTTGGAAATCCTCTTGATTACAAATGTTTTCAGTAGTGCCTTGGTTTATCTTTTCTTTTCAGGTGGCCAATACTGTGTTAATGTCTTAAATTGGTTCTGATGCCCTTTTCACTGTGTGTGTGTGTGTCTTTTTCTGTCGTGGTTTTTAGGCAGTCCGCAAGACATCCCGGCTGACAAAAGTAGTGAAATGAGTTCAAAAAGATGCCGGACGGAGGAGACCAACATCTGTGGGAAATGCTGTGCGGAGTTCTTTGACTCCTCTGAGTTCCTGGAGCATAAGAAAAATTGCACTAAAACACCACCTGTCCTAATCATGAATGACGGTGAGGGAGCAATGGCCCTGGAAGATTTCCCTGATAGCTCATCAGGAAGTTTCCAAAGCAATCGAACAGACAGTAGGGCAGCCAAAGATACTCCTGCGAAGACCTGCTCTACGCCTGTGGAAAATAAAGAGAAAGCTAGTACCGAAGTGGAGGGCGAGGTGTATTTAAAAACAGAGATGCCTGTTACAGCTCCAGCTCCTGGGTTAAGCTATCTACCCAAATCCAAAGTACCAAACACTAATGTGACTTTGCAGTCGATACGTGGCACTAAAGTGGCCGTCAACCAGTGTACCTCAGAGACTGTGTCCCCCTCAGCGGCTGGTCTCAGTGCGATCCCCATGATCCTTGAGCAGCTCGTCTGCCTGCAGCAACAGCAGCTCCAGCAGCTCCAGCTGACCGAGCAAATCCGCATACAGATTGCCATGATGGCCCCACATATCTTGCATCCTTCGATAGCTGCTGCTGACCCTCTCAAAGCTTTGGGGGCTCACATGTCTCAGCAGCTGTCAGCTGCTGTTGCATTAGTAGGACAGAAAGCTGGGAACCAAAGCCTATCTCTGGAATCCTTGAAACAAGGCAAACTACCTCATTCAAACGCTGGCATTCCAGCCACCGTCTCCGTGGCTGGCGGGTTTGCCCCAGCCCTGAAGCCAGATGCAATCAGAGGCTTGCCAAACTCCATGCCGCGCTTCCCAAGCCCGTTGCTACCTCAGTCATCCAGCTCGGTCATCTTCCAAAACCCACTCTCGGCTATTTCCACAGTAGTGGCCGACTCGTCCAAAAAGGGCAAGGGGAAGCCCCCAAATGTGAACATGTCAGAGAACAAGCCCGGCGTGGAAGAGCCCTCTTTCTTCAAACACAAGTGCAAGTTCTGTGGCAAGGTCTTTGGCAACGATAGCGCCCTGCAAATCCATCTCCGCTCCCACACTGGGGAAAGGCCCTTCAAGTGCAACATTTGTGGCAATCGCTTTACAACCAAAGGCAACCTTAAAGTGCATTTCCAGCGACATAAAGAAAAGTACCCTCACATCAAAATGAACCCTTACCCGATACCTGAGCTCCTGGACAGCATGCCCACTGGGAGTGGCATACCTTATGGGATGTCTGTGCCCCTGGATGACTCAAACCTAGTGGATACCAAGCCTCCCTTAACTTCCTTGCCTACTTCTGTAGGTCCTGGCTTGCCCCAGCACGCATCCGGCTTAGTGAGCAGCAAGGATTCCTTTCCTGGAGCGCTGCTTAATGACACGCAGCCTAAGCCTTCCCCGGAAAGCGAGAGTAGCTCTTTGTCGGGTGCAGGCAGTCATGAATCGGGAACCGAGCAGAGCAGGGGTTCTCCACAAGCTGGCTGCAGTTTGAGTGCTCATCCCCCAGGCAAGGCTGGTGAACAAGGTTCCGAAACAACGAAGCTCCAGCAGTTGGTGGAGAACATTGACAAATCCACAGCAGACCCCAATGAGTGCCTGATCTGCCACCGGGTTCTGAGCTGCCAGAGCTCCCTCAAGATGCATTACCGCACGCATACCGGTGAAAGGCCATTCAAGTGCAAGATCTGTGGCCGGGCGTTCTCTACCAAAGGCAACCTTAAGACGCATTATGGTGTCCACCGAGCCAATACCCCACTCAAGATGCAGCACTCCTGTCCCATCTGCCAGAAGAAGTTTACAAATGCGGTGGTGCTCCAGCAGCACATCCGTATGCATATGGGAGGGCAAATCCCAAATACCCCTGTGCCAGAAAACACGCAGGACAATGCTGAAGTGGAGGCCACCACAGCTGAGAACAACGGAGATCCGTGCTGCCCAGATGATAGCATAGAAGGTATGGAGATAGGAGGAGACCTAGAGCCACAGCATTGTCCAAGCAGCTCCTCCAAACCGCTTGCCCCATGCAGTAGCCAGGCAGAACCTTCAAGCTCTGTATTTTCCAGCATTTCAGTGGTGGAAAACCAGCTGAAGTTAGCAAACTCATCACTGACATTACAGCGCCAGGGCAGTCTGAAGTCCAGTGATAATGGCTCAGCAGAGAGTGATGGCATGACCAACGACTCTTCATCAGTGACAGGCGATCCAGACTATCAGAATGGCAGCCGGAGCCCAATCGCCTCTGAATCTGCCTCCTTTCCAGCCTTGTCTCCAGCCAACAGTCAAGCAGAGAGCACCAGATCGAAATCTCCAGCTTTTACGATCCACGATGATGGTGCGGTAGGAAGTAAGAGCGAAGGATCTGAAGGGCATCCAGTCGAAAGAGACAGTGCCTTGGACCTAACGTATGGCAGCATTAATCGGAAAATTATCAAAGAGGAACCTGGTTTACACTACCCAAATGGAGAGTATGGTGAGTCATTCCTTCATTAAAGGGAGGGGGGAAGTTGTGTGCTTTTACTGTAAAAATCTTAATGCTTCTGCTCGGCCAACTCAGACGAGGGAATCTGGAACCATTAAGATCTTTTTGAATTGTAGCTCTTGTAAATTTTGGTCATTCTCTGTGCTAGCTGGGGCACAGATACGAAGCAGAGAAGAGTGGGGGCTGTCATGCTAGCATGCCTTTGCTGTCCCCATGGCGTTTAGGAACACTAATGTGAGACTAATGTGAACCTTGAGAGCTAGCACACCTGCTGTGTCTTCAGTCCCCTGTCCCTCTTGGAACCCTGGACTTCTGAAGTGCTATTCCAGGTGGGAGAAGCCCCTACAACTCCCAAAATGCATGCCATAATGATGTCATCATGTAGTGCATTGTGGTCCTGCCCCTCTGGCACAGAGAAGAATGCAGGGCTGAGAAAATAGCACAGATTCCTGGGTAAAGACTTAATCTTACCTCCTAGGGGACTAGTAAAGGAATATGAGGGTGCCTATACCCAAGCCTCTTACTCAGAGGATACACAGCCGTTGGCAATTACTTTGCAACAGCACTTTACACATCTCTAATATGAAGCCCAGCAAGAACTGGAGCAGCTATGTCTGTGATCATCACTTCCCTAAATGATTAAAAGCCCAGTAACTTGGCCTGTTTCCAAACCCCTGGATGCAGCTGGATGCAACGACTTTCATCTTAGATTGGTCCAAAAAAAGAAAAAAAGCATTTGGACATACCACATGATTGCATTGTGCTTGCGCATAATGTTGCTTGGCCCATGGAGGAGAGGAACATGGCAGTCACCACGTTTCCTGAACAGGCCTTTCATACAGGCTACTCAAGAGTAGTTGTTATTGCCTTGAAGGCACTTGACAGTCCTGGTTCTCTCTTGATTGGTTTGTTTATGGATCACTGTTGATTTTCTTTTAAAACTGCTTCTAATACTGTATTGAGGATATTTTATGTTTTGTTTAAACCTCTGCCCTTGAGGTTTTAGCTAAAACTGTAGGATAGTACACAGTAAGTAAATGGGAGGGAGAGCACTGTGGGGAAGAGTAAAGGAAAATAAGAGAGACCAAGAATGAATGTAGAATAAAGTGTGTGGGGGAGAGTGGGAGAACAAAATTGCACCTTTGTGTCCTGGGGAGAACCTCAGACATCCACATTTCGGATGCCTGGTTCCTCCCTAACCTTGCCAGTGCTTCTCTTAGCGCTAGCGCAGTGGTTCTCAACCTTCCTAATGCCGCGACCCCTTAATGGAGTTCCTCATGTTGTGGAGACCCCCAACCACGGGGGCAGAGCAGCTGGGAGGTGGAAGGGAAGGGTGGTGGGAGACTTGTCGCGACCCCTCTGAAAGGGTAGTTCGACCCCCAAAGGGGTCCCGACCCCCAGGTTGAGAACCACTGCGCTAGCGAGTTGTGAATCACCACCATTGTGATGGTGATCGTATCACTGTACCATTGGCGCCAATGCACTTACATGGTGCCATTATCATGGCAATAGGCTGATACATTGCTAACCACATGTGCACTGACCCTCCCCAGGCTTCTTTTGAACCTCTCCGAGCCGGGAAAGGTGCAGTTATAGCCACACATGGCTGCAGGGAACGTAGATATAGAGGTGCTCTACATCTACAGGCTCTGGGTGAGGTGCTGCATGCGCACAGAGGTGCGACTGGGGAAGATGCTGCTCTGCGAAATGTGGTATGTGCAGCAGCTCCCCCAGAATTCCCTTAAATGCTTAATGCTCAACGGCTTAGAGGAAATCTGTTACACTATGATGATGCATCTTCTGTCCCCTTTGCCAACAGGAGTATATAATTTTGTTGGTCTGATATATCTATTTTCATAATATCACTTTTGGCTACTATTCTAACGCATCAAATAACGTCAGGTCCTTGTTGGTATGTATGTGGAACAGCTACTTTTTCAGATGCTAAAAGGGAATTTTTTTCATTCTTCTGAAACCAGTAATAGCCTGCAGACTGGAACAGGCAAAGAAAAGCAACGGTCCAACTGAAATAATTGATTTTCGTCCATCTGAGATGGATGCCAGAACACAATGGACCGCAACACAGTTTGGGCAGGAGAAAGTGAGGTTTTCATTACGTTCTTCCCCTGCTTCTCACCATCAAGTGCTCCATACTATGACATTTCCCTGTTTTTCTATGCTGGTATATGCTGTTGAAATCACTGGCTTTTAAATATAGGCTTTAGTCCAGTCAAGTCCTCATCCCTTCCTCCACAAATATGCAGTCACCAGGGGCCTATTCGCACTTGGCCTTTTTCTGGAGTATATCTCAGGATAAAGGTCTGTGGCCCACATGCTAATGCGGGCTCTGGCAGACCTCACTTTGGGCCTGCTGAAGCCTGCACTAGCCTATGGACAGCA
>MTQE01003428.1:26471649-26484274 GCA_014337955.1 Aspidoscelis marmoratus | reverse complement strand
GATGGGCTGTGGCCTGATTCAGCAAGGCTTCTCTTATGTTCTTATGTTCCCAACAGCATCAATTCTTCTAGGTATACCTATACAAAGTTTTTGAAGGAATTCAGCAGGGAGGTTGTTCCAAACATTTTGGAGAAGTCACCGAAGATCTTCTGTGGATGTAGGCTTGCTTGAGTCCTTCTGTCTCCTCATAGAATCCCAGGCAGATTATATGGTGCTGAGATCAGGGCATTGTGGGGGCCATATCATCACTTCCTGGTCTTATTTTATAGTATTTTATCCACAACTCACAAAACTTTTGCACAGTTTTGAATTTTAATGATAAAAAGAAGGTTGATGGAGTCTCAGAAATGCTAATTTAGACATCTACTTATCAATGATGTATCAGTACCCCTTTTATTGTTCTTCAGGTCGAAGCAGTCTGCACGCAGCTTTTATGAGAGCACCACCAACACTGATAAAAATGGAGGTTCCTTCTGAGCGCCCCATCAACACGAGCCATTTTATGGGGCCCCCTCCGTTATCACCTGCTGTGCCTCCTCTTCTGGTGCCACCCCCTCGCCGGACAGCCAAACAGCATATCTGCACTACATGTGGTAAAAACTTTTCTTCAGCAAGTGCTCTCCAGATTCATGAGCGGACTCACACAGGAGAAAAGCCATTTGCGTGCACCATCTGTGGAAGGGCTTTTACCACAAAAGGGAACCTCAAGGTGAGCACATGGAGGCAAGACTTCATATTTAAGGACAGATCATTAAATATAGCCATCTCTTATATAGCATGCCTGGTAAAATGTGACTTCACTTGTATGAAATGGTTGGGCTTGGGTTGGGGTTTTTTTTTTACTGCTTTTACACATTTGATAAAATCTGGCTTTATTTTTTCTAAACTAATCCAAGGAATGTGATTTGACCACTGTGGTGCCATTAGGTCTGCATTGTTGGGGTTCTCCAAGCTTGTTTTCTTTTCTGAATACATTTTAACCACCAGATTAGGTAGCATTGTAACTGCATGTATGCAACATTTTAACCTTGAACTACAAATGCTCTTCAATATAACTAGGTCCCTTTAATTTACATGGCCTCCACACTGCTTTTGATATATTGGTCTTTTGCACTTTGCTGCAACATGGATTGACTGGATTTCTGGCCTTTCTGCACTTGTCCTTATTCTGGACCATATCTCAGGAAAGACCTATGTTGGCCACAAGCTAATGCAGACTATGGCAGACCTCATTTGGGGCCTTTCATAGACTGCACTAGCATGCAGATAGCAAGTCCCTATTCTGGGATATATTCCAGAATAAGGCCAAGTGCAGAAAGGCCCCTCATCTTTGCAGAGTCCTTGACTCAGGTTGCATCCAGACATTATTTATTCTGCTATATTTAAGATATTCTGGAATAGTGTCCAAATATAAGCAGAATAAATAAGTGATTTCTGCATGAAGCCTTACAATGATTTTCTGTTCTGATCTCCAGCTGATGATTATTTTTATAGCACAGTTTAGTACTACACATTGGTGAAAATCAACCTATAGTGTTGTACAAGAGATGACTATTTTAATCTTTTCTTTGTTCTTCTTAAGCCTAAAGAGAGCCAATGGTAATCACCGTAGAAAGGCCAGGTCAGCAATAAGGTCTTGGAGCAGAAGCTTCAATTACACTAGTGGTTAAATGAAGCCACTGCTCTCAGATTAGAATTACAGGGAAGTGGGAAAGCGGATAAGGCTCTGGTTGGAAGCCCCCCTTTGATCTCTTCACTATAACTTGACCTTCTGCAGATCAAAATACAGTTCACCAAAATGAAAGGAAGCTTTGAGGAACAAAGCTTCTACTGGAAGCCCTTTGCCTGGCCACTTTTTGGTCAGGTATGTGACTGGTCATGAAAGAATAACAACTGAGAGATCTCAACAAATGTTACTGGACTACAACTTCTGTCCCTGGTTGAGGTAGCTAGGAGTTGGGAATCTAGAAATGTCTGGAAAAGCAGATATTCCTGTCCTTGCATGGGCCTGCATCTAGAAGGTGAAGTGGGACCATATTCACTTGTCATATTGCCCTGGCATATATATGCTCCAGATTTGTAAAGGGATACCTATAGCTGTACTCACATTTGCTGTAGGAGACCCTGATTAACTCTTGGATCCCAGTAACATGGTGCGCCTGTGTAGATCCAAATGTGCATGAGAATAGGTCTCTTCTGAGTGTATACAGTTAGGTCCATAAATATTTGGACAGAGACAACATTTTTTTAACTTTTGTTCTGTACATGACCACAATGGATTTTGAACAAAACAATTCAGATGCAGTTGAAATTCAGACTTTCAGCTTTAATTCATTGGGTTGAACAAAATGATTGCATAAAAGTTTGAGAAACTAAAGCATTTTCTAAACTCAATCCCTTCATTTCAGGGGCTCAAAAGTAATTGGACATATTAAATAACTGTAAATAAAATGTTAATTTCTAATACTTGGTTGAAAACCCTTTGTTGGCAATCGGTGCCTGAAGTCTTGGACTCATGGACATCACCAGAGGCTGGGTTTCCTCCTTTTTACTCCCCTGCCAGGCCTTTACTGCAGCAGTTTTCAGTTACTGTTCTTTGTGGGGCTTTCTGTCTGAAGTTTAGTCTTTAACAAGTTGCAAGGGCACAGAGACAGAAACCACTGCAACCCAATTCCTCCAATTCCCAACTTGAAGAAGTGATCCAAGAAGATACTGTGGTTATTTTTTTAAAAAGCCACTGAAATATCAAGCAGGATCAGTGGTTGCAGCCCTTCTGTCTCTTTCCCAAAAGACACTGTCAATTAAGATGACAAGGCTGTTTCTGTCCTCAAACGAGATCTGAACCCGGAGTGAAATGGTTTAAGACAGTCTCCTTTCTCCAAGTGTGCCTGCAGTCACCAGTCCTTGAAGTACATTTTGGGGTTGAGGGAAAGTTCTATCATTCCATATGAAGCATGCATTCACCGCATATTTGTTCCACTCAGTCATTGCCCCTCAGTTCATTTTAATGAACCAAGGTGGATATGCATCAGGAGGACTTCTAGTAGTATAAGCATCTTTTTCCATGACAGGTTTCAAAAACATAAAACATAAGATCCTGGACACTTCTTCAGGTACTATATCAACAGCAGCATTCAGGCTGGCATGAAGATGGGGGTGATTTTATCAAAGTCCCTTGCAAATTTATAAAAACAAACTTCAGAGGGCAACATCCTCTTCACCAGTTGTTGCTGAATGGCTGCTTGGTGATATGATGGAGGGTGCAAAACATTTTTTACAGCCTTCATTGCCAGGCAGTGGGCACAGTTATGTACTGTTACATCTTCATGATGAGTAACAGGTACTTGTACTCTGGTCACCTGTTTCATCCACAAAAATAACTAAGGGACAACTCAGGCTCCACAGCATCCAGGAGAACACTCAGGAGCAATTGTGACAATGGTCCATCATGTCTCAAATATTCCATACCGGGGGAGGGGGGGGGCTTGGTAAGTTCACAAATCTGGCTCACAAGCTCCCAGAGTATTCAGGAGTTCATCATATTCCATAGCTTTCTGGAGCTATGGAATATGAAGAATCTTCCACCCTTTCGTGGAGGGAATACTGTTATAACACAGAACATCACCAGATGGTAGTCTGACAATGTCCATGTGGTAACTGTAGGCTCCTCTCTTGGTACCTAGGCCACCCAGCACTGTCTGAAGATCAAAAGTATAACTTGTCTCACATCTTGGTCCCATAACCAGTTGAGAGAATCCTTTGCCTGTCCTGGAGGCCATGAAATCATGAGCCATGCTTGAGGAGTTTTTCTTACCATCAGTGTTATACCCCTCCAGGACTACAGTCCTGGAGTTTGTCAACACTGCACCAGAGATCACCTCTGTTGCACAGCAAGGTAGATGGTACACCAACAACGCCCCTAACCAGTCTTGTTAGCCAAACACCAAGCGTAAGTCCTTCATAGCTTGCCTCACCACTCTTCTCACCAGAATGTATCTTCAGAGTATCTCTGTAACCACTGGCAACTAGAATTATTATTATTTTTTCTGTATATAATAAAACAGGCCTCTTTATTACATTAAAACATACAAAATTTAAAACCCTTAGTAAGCAACAAAGAGGAGAAGTTGGCAGGTTCTGAGGCTTGGACATGGGATGGCCTTAGTAAGTAGCATCATTGGTAGATCTGCTTAAGAGTGTCTAATGCCCAGCCATTCAGCATAATGATAATACTAATAACATACCATGTTCAAACGTTCAGTGGTTCTGATTGGTGCTTTTCCCGTAATAAAGTTATGTTTTCTGTTGTGGTGACACTGGAATGTTCATCACACTCATGCAAAAACTTTAGTGAGTTCTGTTCTGTCAGCTTTGAGCCCCTTTGGAGTCTTTCTTTTTGAATTAAAGATTCTCCATTTCATTTTCATTTGATGGTCTTGTTTCCCTAGCTGTGGGAGGGTTATTATTTCTTTATTCATCTTTCTACCCCACCCTGTGCCTGAAGGTCTCAGGTCAGGTCACAGTAAAATGAGAAGAAAATCACACACAAAAAAAATCATGACTAAACCAGTGAAAGGGATGTGATGTTATCCTCTCGTGCTATTGCAGCTGTATTTGCTTAACACGTGTATATGAATGCCTGGTGGCTCTTTTACTGCAGTTTTCAGAGAATTATAATGCCTTGGCTTTTCTCTGTGGCAGTGGCAAAGAATCAACATGAATCTTTGCCTGTGAAGGAATATCTATCCACGTGGGTTTTACAGGTTAACGCTTTTTGGAGACTGTAGCATACACACTGACAAGGAAGGGAACTCCTGTGATTTTGTTGCTGTTGTTGTTTTGATTCACTGTATATCTGTAACTTGTACCTATCTTACCTTTCACATCCCTTTAGCTCTTGATATCTATAGTACTGTGAAAATGTATTTGCCTCTTTTGTCAACACCTGTATCACCCATATGAAAAAGTAATCATTCCCTCTTGATATCTTTTTGTGCCACCAGTAGTAGCAGCAGCAACTGCAAACACTTCTAGTAACTTTTACATATCTAGACAGGAATTTTGGCTGGTTCTGCTTTACATAATTGCTTTAATTCAGCCTCACTTGGAAGGGCTTTGAGCATAAACTACATGTTTTAAGGTCTTTTGCAGCATCTCAATGTGGTTCATTTCCAGAGTTCATCTAGGCCAATCCAATTTTGTTTCTTTCCAGCCATGCAAAGCTCAATTTGCTCTTGTTCTTGCTATATGACCCAATTGTGCTTTATCACAGACTAAGAATCAGACATTCTACTTAAGTATTTTCTGATAGAGAAGATAATTCATAGTTCCATCAATTATGGCAAAGTCACCCAGGCCCTGAAACAGCAAGGTATCCCTTCACCATCATGTTTGACCCATATCTTCCAGAAGGTTCCAGCTTCAACTCATTGATCCACAAAACATTATTCCAAAAGCCTTGGGGGTCATCAAGGTTTAGTTGATGTGAAATGAGCCTTTATGTTCCTCTTGATAAGCAATAGTTTCTGCCTTGCAGCTCTCCCATAGATACCATTTCTGCCCATTCAATAACTTTGCCATCTATTCTGGAATTTTTCTTGATTATGGCATAGTGTGGTTCTTGTTGAGACCTTTTAGCCTATTCCACATTGCTGCCAATATTTTGTTTAAGTGATTATTGATTCAACAGGGCTGGCAGTAATCAAACCTGGGTGTGTCTAGTTTGACTGAACCCAGTAATCAGTCAAATTTGGTTCACTGCGTAACGGAAGGAGCAATTATTTTTTCACATGGATGATATAGGTGTTGGGTAACCTTTTTTCTTTTGATTAATGAAATGATTATTTTTAGGATGTTTTTGTCTCATACTGAATTTTGTTTGAAAATCCAAAACAATTAAGTGTGACAAATATGCAAACACAGAAAAAGTCAGGAAGGGAGCAAATACTTAAAACTGTATATACTATACCAACCTTTTAATCGGGAAATCTATGGTGGGATTTGTGGTGTTGTATTTTCCACTGCAGCCAATGAGGGCATTAAGGCAAAAGATAAACATTTGCTCAGGATTCAATGAGTACCTCAGGCAGAAGTTTGAAACTTCTTTAAAACATAAATGTTTTCTCACTCAAAATGTAGATGTGTGCCTGTTTTCTTTTGCTTTGTGTCCAGGTGTAGCAGGATTAGTGTAAACAGGAGTGATGATCTGATCCTTCTTTTTCTGCCCATGTCCCTTTTCGTTAAGGTCCATGTTGGAACCCACATGTGGAACAGTCATGCCAGACGTGGAAGAAGACTGTCTATTGATAATACCATGGCTCTGCTCGGCAATGACCCAAAGAAAGTATCTGAGATGTTTCCCAAGGATGTTGTGCCTGCGTCTGTCAACCTTGATCCCACGGCATGGAATCAGTACGCTGCAGTTCTCAGCAATGGATTAGCTATGAAAACCAATGAGATCTCTGTGATTCAGAGTGGAGGTATACCATCTCTCCCAGCCACAATAGGAGCAGGTCCTGCAATCAATATAGCAATGAATTCTGCCACAGTCTCAAAGATGGATGGTTCCCAGTCTGCTGTTGGCTCAGAGGTGGAGAAACCGAGCAGCGCTGGTGCAGACAGTGTGCCAAAACGCCAGTTCCTTCATTTTATGGAAGAGAATAAAATTGCTGTTAATTAAAACCCAAGAAAATTTGAGAAGCAGCAGAATGGTTTTCTTTTTTAATGACTAGAGGCGTATATATAAAATATATATTTTTAAGAAATAACACCTCACGTATCCTTATTTTCCTATTGACGTGCAAATGATTCTCTGGTTGTCTTTATAGGAGTTGTCCAGAGTACAATCATGCTGTTGTTTTGCGCAAAACAAAAAGTGAAGCCAATGTAAGGCTCTTCTTGGTCTTTGGAAAGATGCGGGTCTTGCAAAATAATTCTTACAAGGTTGAAGATAAACAAGTTTTACAGTGAAACGTTCTTCCATTTACCTCTGTTTTTGTTGCTGTTTCTGAAAGAGAAACCGCTTGTGGCTTTGAGCGGAATATAAAAACTCTATTGGTCGTCATTATGAGGGACACTCCTGGATTTCATGACTGATATGTGGAAATATGCGGGTAAAAATCCACGAATGCCACCCTTTTAGAGTAGTACCGTGTGTGTGCGCGCTTGTGTGTGCGTGTTTTTTTTTTAAAGTGGTTTTGAATGTAAAATTGCCATTATGTCTGATGGTCATGCAAAATTCCATTAATACTGAAGAGTGCTGTTTAAAACAAAATCACATTTTTTAAACTGGCATTTTCTGTCATCTGTGATAGATCTTTAAAGCCCTAATTTGATGACTGCTACTTATTTAAATGCTACATGGACACATGAATGGCATCTATATCACAGTGCCAAAAATCCCGACTCCATTGCAGTATGAGTTCTTTTTTAAAAAAACATCTCTTTGGCATCAAGATGGCAGGTTGGGAGAAATCGTAACACCACAGAGATGGAATAAGTCGAGAGCGGACATTTTGTATATATACATGTACTGCTGAAAGGGAATCAAATCCTTGCAAGTTTCTCTTCTGAATGTTCTGCAAGGAGTCTCAGGTGACTTGCATGCTGGAAACCGTTGTCTTATTGAGAAGAAAATTTGCATCTATGGTCTTCTTGGGGCTTCTCACCTCCTCCCCCCTCCCATTTTTGTTACCTATATTTAAAATGAGATGTGTAATTTGAGGGTGGTGTGTTCTTTTCGTTAAGACTTTTCCATTTTAGAAATTCAGGATGAAATCCACCCAGACACTTACCTGCACGAACTTCCATGTTGTTGTACAGCAGCTTCAGTTCAGTTTGGTGGAGTTGGTGCAGGACAATTTCTTGGCGAGGGGAAGTGGGGCTCCGTTTACTTTTGACTTTGTAATTTCATGTCTTGAAGAGGGGGGAAACATCCTGATGGCATTTGTATTGGATGAAGGTCACTGGGATACCCCTCCAGATTCTAAGTTATCTACCTCATTATTATTTTTGTTTCTTTTTTGTAGTGCTAAGTGTCTATTTTTCTATTAAAAAAATAACCACTGTATTAAACTTGAGACTGAAGCAGATGCTACTGTGCACTATTTGAACCAAAACATTATATACCGGTAGGAATATTTTGTCGTAGAGTGGGAAGGAGTTGTTTTGTGTTTAGTTTCCACATCCCTCCCTTTTTGCATTTGTAGAATCTGTTTGTATGTTGATGTAAAGCAATGTTGGGAAATTTAGCTAATTATTTGGTATCAAAAGGACTTGAATAAAAATGTGGCTTTTTCCAGACTTGAAAGTCCATGGTTGCTCATGCGGAAGGCCCAAGAAACCAAATGGATTTAATGATGAAGATGATGAGAATAATAATAATTAAAAATACACAAACTTTGCTTGTGTCATGTTGTTGCACCTAAACTATTGTGTGTATGTTGTGTGTGCGCGCATGTGGGTGTGTGTTTGGGTCATTTTTTATTGTTTTTTTAGGATCAGTGTTTGCCAAGTTGTGCCTTTCCTGCTGGATTTTGTAAAGTAAAAACACAACCCCCGTTTACACTGTAAAATGGATCTTGTTACAGAGAACATGCCAAAGGTGCAGCAATGTCACTTCTGCATTGTGAATGTATGGACTTTTAAGGAAACCTGTATAGTGTTGTGGGACTTTGTTCATTTTGTTTTCTTTAAATATCTACTGAAATTCTGTTGTTGGTATGAGAATAAATTTGGGATGAGTGTTTTTTTCCACACTTGAAGCATCTAACCTTCATTTTTATTGTTTTTTTCCATAATCACTGTTAGTGTTTTATAACTGGCAACATACAGGTTATACACTGAAAGGCAACAAAATGCAATAGCTCCTTATATAACCCAGTTTTGATTAACATCTATGATTGGTAAAATGTGACCTCCCTTGTGCCATGCAACTGTGGTAATTTTTAGTAAAGTGATTTGGCTTCTGAGATTAATAAATGAGGAGATTTATTGATTAGCTGGTGGCCATATCAACTTAAAAACTAAGTCATAATTAAACATCAAGAACGAAGTTAGAAACATACAATACCATAAAACACTGAACAGAAGTTATAAAAGCAAGAGATCTAAAATAAATCCCAAATTTATCCCAAAGGCCCTTATCCTCACCGCTTTCTGAGGTACTCTTGGCTTGATTTTGCAGATTGGAGCTTCATCCAGATAACACTTATTTAGTCCACATTATTTGGATAATCCAGAATAAAATGTGTTCAAATGTTCTGTACTCTGGATTATCCAAATAATGAAGTTAAGCTTCATCCATACAGAACTTACTTATGTTTGCCTTCCACAGTGCCACTGACTGGCAGATCACTGAAGTGCTGTTGACTTGCATCAGAAACTGGACCCCCACCATTCTTCTAGCTTTCTGCCACCGGCAGAAGTCACTCATGTAACATGGGTTTTGCAATACATGATGGTTTACAGGAAAACCATATCATGAAAGAAATGACTATGCAAACTTGAGCCATTCCAATTCTGGTTATTGTAAAAATTATGCAGAATACAATTAGTTCATACACAAACAACCTTACCGGTCAAGGGAGAATCAAAGTCACTGCAAAACTGTGTTAAACTATGGAATATGTTATGCAGCCATCTCCTTGGATTCTGAAATTTTACCAGACATGAAATTGAAAACTTTCAGAAATAATAATTCTGACCAACTAGGGTTCCATAGTTACTCAGTATGAAGATGTTGTATATGTTCACATATGGCATGGATCCTTTACAAACTGTTGGGCTTGTTAAGAAAGAGATCATATAGCTTGGAAAAACCGCAAGATATGACTTAAGGATTCTGACTGTGCTTATTTGATATTTTGGAAATGTTAGAAATGTAGACCCTATGCTAGGTGTAGGATACCTAGCAAAACCTTACTTTGACCCTTCTGGGGCTGGCTCTGTTTTAGGGCCTTTCTCTGATCCACATCTGCTGGTCCAGATCTAGCAATTGGTCCTGAAGTCAGGATGGGTTGTGCTGGGACCAGAACAAGACTGTCCACATTGCAGGGCGTTAGCTCTCACAAATGGCTGTTCCAATCTTATCACCTTTGCTAGCCCAAAGTTCCGACGGCCAGAAACTCAGAGCCCCCGGGGAACCCAATCTGGCAGTGTGCCTTGTTCCACAAATGGGTCCTCAGTAAATGGGATCATGGAGATACATGCTTCTGCGTGCCTCCTTGGTCCACTATACCATTAGTGAGTAAACTGATGTATCTGTTCAATTTGTATTGAGAAATGGCCTCCCTTAAATCAGTCTATCATGTAAAAGGTGGACTCCTGCATCTCTTCATAAATCAGTTTAAGAGTAAATGCAGAACAATCCCTAGACCTTGAATTTTGCTTTGCTATAATAATAAATTGTGTGTTCGGCTCTTTAAAAAAAATAGTTAAATGAGACTTCTTTTCAAGCACACTCTTACAAATCTTGATACAGATTTTTGATAATGAAAACTTACTGGTTACAGATACACAAAACATTTTACAGACTTTTGAATGCAGTTGCCACATCCTGGCTAATAACCTACTGAACAACCAGCTTCTCCCAACTCAGAAGAACAACTTGGGAGGCTTCACAAAAATTCCTTCTCCCTTTGTTTCCTTCTTTACAGTTCTCCCTTCCCAACTAACTATCAGTGTCAAGTATTTCTACCTCAGTATATTAATTTCAGGCTTCAACCTTGGGTGGCCTCCCACAGTTTTAAGCTTTGATTCTGTCTATGTCTAACTTTGCTTACTGGAGTGCCTGTCCCCTGTTGAATGAAGTACCTCCAGCTCCAAAACTTATGTAGGCTTCCATTTGTTGTGAAATTTGGGTTTGATGCTCCACGTTCCATAGTTCTACTTTGAATCTAAGCTTTCCGATATGGCTACAATATCCAACTTCAGGAGATCTGACTGCTAGAAGAATGAAATGATGCCACTGATGTTTTCATGGACCTTATCACCCTTCTTACAGATGCCAACCAATTATAAGTTTGGTTGTATACAATTGCATTGTTGTTTGCTCGTGGCTATTGATTCCTTGTGTTGTTGTTTTCAATGAGCCATTGGCCATTTATATTAGTATAGTCCTTGGTGGTGCAGTTGTTAACGATGAGCTGATAGTCTGTTTCTGTTCATTAGCATAATTCTTAAAGATGGCTAGCTATTAAAGTTATGTGGGTGTTGTTTTATTACAGTGTGGCTCCTCTTGTAGCCAATTCATGGAACTCCCTTAACTCTGGCTGTCGCTTCTGTGTTACAACACAAGGACTTGTGTTCTACAAGCTTAGGTTCACAGCAGAACTTTGGAACACGGCCCAAGAACCCTCAAAATTGTAATGGGTGAGATGGAAACTGACTTTGGAGGCATCCATTTAATAGGCTTTCCTCCTGCCAAAATCCTTCCCTTTCAACTTAATTGGCTTTGGGAACAGCCCAGTTCCAGAGGTCGATATATGCCATGTTGCCCAAAGATTTTCCCTCCACAAAGGAGAATCACCACACTCCTTGTTCCAGTTGTCTTCAGTGCCTCTTCTTCCCCTTTGTCCTACCATTTTTTCCCTTTGTGCTGCTATTAAGTGTGGACTGGACTGGGAATTGTCTCAAACCCAGCAGATTATACTTTTTGAGTTATTTGGCAGTGAACCATTTGTAGGGTAATAGAATGAGATAGCAGAGATAGAGAAGTGGTTTGCTACTGCCTACTTCTGGGCGTCAAATCAGCAACCTCTGCATCCCAGGCTGTTTCAGAACTAGAGCTACAGAAGAAAAATGTTGCTACTGCATATAGATTAGTCAAGGATAGTCTGGTTACTGAACTGCAGCTTCCATTTGCCCCAGTAATATAACCAATGGTAAGTACAGTGGAAACAATTGTTCTGTTTTAATAAGCCCAGAAGAAAATGTTAAGGGAATTTACTGGGCTCCCAAATGCACCTTCCCATGTGCTATTAAGTATCTATTAGGCCCGAGTGTACATTGATGCCTCACTCTGAGCCTGTGAAAAAGCCTCTGTCCAAAACCCTCGTTGCAGCATGAGCTTTATTGCAGTTCCTGTGAGCAGGTGTTGATGGATTTATGAACGAACGACTTCACTAAATGTATGTTTAGAGGATATCCGCTATCAGTCATTTGTTGAAAAGGGGAAGAGAAAAAAGTGGGGTTGGAAATGAAAGCCATCCCAGTGGAGCAGAGATACAGGTGCTAACAGCTTATTATAGTCTGGTCCTGATTAACTGGCCAATTAATTGTCATAGCCTTTCTGGTACTCTTGACACAGGAAATAAATGGATAATCTATTACATTAAACCTAGGGCACATACTGCACTGCCATATTGCTAGAAGCTCCCCCTTTGTGATGTCCAGTACATGACTGCATTCCTTTGTGCGTTTGTACTGCACGTTTGGCACTTTGGGCCTCATTAAACAAAGGGTGGTATACCTTTCCTCTACTCACTGTTGTTCTTGTCTATACTGTATTCTTTTAGCAGAGGAAATGTGATAGGTGGTGAACATTTATTAAGCTGATGAAGCTTGCAGTGCTTGATCCACTAATATTCTGCCCTGTACCCCTAGGTCTTGTGGGGGGGGGGGGGGG
>MTQE01003428.1:26438897-26463663 GCA_014337955.1 Aspidoscelis marmoratus | reverse complement strand
AATCAAACCCGGTATTCCCAGATAAGAGTCCAGCTCCTTAACCATTAGACTGGCTCACTAGACCAAACTAGTAACCATCGGGGGCACAACTGAGTGGTGAATCAGTGCAACTTTCCTCTGTGAAAACTTTCACTGAATGTTTGATGCAAATACGAAATCTGTTTTTGTGTTGCTTCATTCGATTGAATGTGAAAACACTGGTCATTTGTTTCAATGCGAAACAAAATGAAAAGAAATCGTACCCATTCCTAATCAAGAATGAGCATCACTGAGTTCAAAGGAAACTGTAATGGTTATGGAGTTATAAGCCATGTCTCCATTGCACAGCAAAGGTGCCTTAAGTGAGGCTGGTTTCCATTCATCCCAACAGAGTCCAGCTGCTCTTAAGGTTTGATTAAGGGGCCTTTAACGTGGGATGGAGGAATGTGGCTGTCAGGCTGAATAAGGTTCCCCACCCTTCATCACTGATCTCCATCTCTCTTCAAAGACACTCGTGCTTCTCTAAAAGCTGCTTCTCCTTCCAGATGTTGCATACAGTAATGGACATCCTATGCTTTCAATTGGAGAGGAATTTGGTATGTAATAAGAGCTTCAAAGAAGCCTGTCAAAGCTGTGTGTTCTGCTCTTAGGTGCACCTGCAGGCACTGGCAACTACTAGTTGTGCAAATTAACTTTATGTGCTTAGCAAATCCCTATTTTAAAAAAGATTTAAAGAATATCAAAATAGTTGAGGAAGTGATAATAGCTCAGCAGAATACCTGGAGAGGCTCAATAGGTTCCATCCAAACATCTGGCCAGAAGATGACAGGGGCAGACCATTTCTGTATATTCGCCATAGATGTTGTCCATGAAGACATACTTATCTTTGAAACAGTAGAGGATGGCTGCAGAAATTCTGTGACTTTGTCTTCCTAGTCTTCCTTTCCTTACTCTCTCAAATGGTAGTTGCTAAGTCCTACCATGCTTCCCCATTTTGGCAGCTGATGATCAGCATATGTTAGTCAACTGCTAGTGTGCCAGCATGGTCTGCATCCATACCATTGCATAGCCTGAGTGCTCCTAGAATGCTGCTGGGACACAAAACCCACCCTTCATGCAGAATGTGAAGCAGCACTCTGAGGTTGGATTTTTGCTTTCATTTGCCACCATTGCCACTGTGTAGGGAAACAATGGTCCTAGTGGTGGTGGGTTGCCAGGTAGATTTCTGCTTGGCATGATTTAGTACTGGACTGAAAATGGCCGCCTTCTGGTTCAGCTCTAAACTGGATGGGAAAGAAACTTCTAACCTATGCAGGAGGAGGTGGAGGAGGGAACCACAGAGTGTTATCTCTCAATCAGCCTTTTTGCTGGCTACCTGGATGCTATCATAGGTCACTGACACTTGTATTACAGTTTATGCAGCCTAGAAGTTTAGCAATGTGTTCATGAGACAAAAGTCCTTTCTGCACTTTGCTTTTGATCTGGATCTAGGAATCTCTGGTCTGGATTCTGGGTCGCCTCATCAACATGTTAATGTGGATCAAGGAAGTTTCCCCCTCCTTCATTAGTCTGAGTCCACCTGCACAGGACAGAACCAGATCCAGATTAAGAGGCCCTTAATTCAGATATATTATAGACCCATTAAATCTGATTTGTTCCAGATCATGGGAGGCATACAGATGGCATGTCTCCATGGTCCAGAACTCTTGGGGCTGCTTTTCAGTGGTATGCCATAATGTATTGCCAAAAACTACTCCCCAGGCTCCAAGGCTAGGGACTGTAGATCCTCACAAAGGTGTCTGTGAGCTTTGTAGCCACAGGAAAACATAGGCCGGATCAGTCCAGCCCACACCTTCATAAGATGGATCAGTGGGTCCAGTTACTCTGAATCCATTGATCAGGATCTAATGCAGGTAAGTGCAGAAAGTGCCAAACAGCAGTGGCAGTTAAGTACCACTTTAAAGCCAGCCCTTTCATTCAGAAATCACAAATCTGTAGTATCCTGTTTTCAATATTAGTTTTATGGGTTTTCCAACTTCTTTTTCGTCACACTGCCTAATGAAGTTCTCCAGAGCTCCTGGGATGAAAGCTGCAGTTATCACATTGTTTTACAGGCATAAGATTGTTTCTAATGAATAATACGTAATACCAGTGCTTGCCATATTCTGTGAAGTGCCTGGAAAGGGAATGGATGATTCTTACTGGCAGAACATATGGTTTACGATTTACAGAGATCCATGGAATATCTCCAGAGGAAAAGGATTTCATCAGGGAAAAAGAAATCTGTGACACTCATTATAAATAAAATAGCTATCCTGATTGCATGAGAGTATAAAAGGGACAAGTGTATTTACAATATCTGCTTTTGCTGTTTCATGCAGATGGGAAACACAAAAGGTTTAGCCAAAAAAACTGGCGAACTTTCTGTGGCATGGGTGTGGTTCAGGCCAGTTTTACAGCATAATGGTAACTATAATTTCAAGCATTTAACACTTCTTTTCAACTAGCAAGTAGCCTGCAGATCAAGGAAAATAAGATAGTTTCTGCAAATTGGTTTATAATATGAAAAGGCAGGATTAAAAGAAAATCAAGGTAAGGGAAGGTGGGGAGAATTACACGTACTTGCATTTTCCTGCTTTTAAAATGAAGATTTGCTGAAAGCGGTCACAGCCTAAGTATTCAAGGCTGTGAGTCTTATTTTAATCATTTATTTCAAGCAAACATCCACAATAGAATCTTTAATAAATGCTTAAATGTTGTTACCTGCCCTGAGACCTTTGGGTACAGGTTGGGATAGAAATATAAATAACTAACAACCATTATTGGTTATTAGCGAAACCCACAATATTGAAATACTGGTGTTTCCGCATTTGACGAGGCTGGATCAATCCAGCTGGAATCACTCCTACTGGAACAGTTCACAGCTGGAGCACTCAGTTCACAGAACAAGGCCGTCTATGCTTGGAAGGCCTGGTCTGAGGCAGCCTCTACACTCCACCTGGCCATTGGAGTCCTAGGATCCAATTCAGTGGCACAGTTTAGTCCATCACCAAAATGGGTCCCCCTCGGCATGCATGACTTTTCTGTTCTAGAAGCCCCTGTGCTGCTGGTAGACGTTTCTGGCTGCCTAGACTGAGCTATGTTCCATCCAGTGCAGATGGAGAGGTCTCGCAGGGTATGTGGTTTCTTCCATTGTGCACCAGAGTATGGAAACAGATGCCCACAAGGGGATACCGGTAAGTGTGGAAAAGCCCATAGTTTCTTCCATAATACTAAGATATGGTTACTGTCAAGTTTTAAGGAAGCTGAAAGAAAAAATGTGTGCAATGCCTGGGTTGTTGGCTGTGTTTAGTGTCTATCAGAGCATAGCTCTCTATTGCAGGATGCCTTTTGATTGAGGCTCTCCAGTCCAATGTCAGATTAAAAACAAAGAAATCCAAGACTTCATCCTCCCATCCACATTGCTGCTGTGCATCCACTGCTACTTCCATGATGCCCGCTGTCAACCATATGCTGTCCACAGTTCTGGGGCCTGATACCTTTATGATGGCCCAACACAGTGTTCACACATTAGATGCTGTTCCTCCCTTCTTCCAGGTTGGCATTAAGAGGTGCAATTTTCTGGTCCAAGTGGTGTGTAGAAGGCTTGGGTGAGGCCATTCCAGTTCCTGTGAATCTGTAAAAAGGTTTCAGCTTGTGCCACCATTTTGTTCATAGCAACACCCAGACACGTCTGCATCCTGTACATTGGCATGGAATGCAGAGTAGCCATTCTCATGATTGTTGCCAGTTCTGGCTCTACTGTGAAGGTCAAGAACAACAGTTCCCTGGTCTCTGAAGTTGAAGCCTGAGGAACTACTGCGGCATGGTAGAAGCAGCCCATTTCTGTGACTGTCTCCAGCACCTGGGAAAATGGTGGTTGGGCTAGAACCAGCCAACAACAAGGGATGCTTGGTTGAACATCTCAAAATGGTCTTCCTTTGAAGTGCCTTTCATGCTGAGGAGGACTTGGGGTGGCTAAAGCATATCCTATCTTGCCCAGTAGTAGCTGGCCCAATCCATAAAAACTGGCAAAAGCTGCCACATTGTCCACATGCCTTAAGAAAGAACAGGAAGACACCATAAAAATACAAATTTCCTGCCTGAGGAAATCCTGTATGATCGCGGCTCCTGGGCTACCCCTAACACCTGACACCTGTGTGAGTAGGATGGGACTGAATACACCTGAGTGCAGACTCAAATCCATGTGTGGATGCAGCTTGTGATGCGAGCAGAGATAATTGAAGGTGACTATTGGCAGTTGCCATTTTTATTTTTTAATTTATATTTATATCTCGCCCCATACCCAAGGGTCTCTGGGCGACTTACAACATTTGGACAGGAAATATGCCAGATTGCTCTCTTAGTCTTCCTTTCTACAATAATAATTATTTTTGTTTAAATAATGCCATTCTTTCTGAATTAGCACATGATTTTATGCACATAAAAAGTGGGCTATCCTTTTAGTGATCTTCCCTTTTTATCTGTGTGGAACTGAGTATCCTATATAGATCTACTGGATAATTTTGGTTTGGTGTTTGTTCACTTATATTTCTATCCTACCTTATGTAAAAGCAAATAAAATAGATTGAAGCAATACTGGCATGGGGAGGGCATGCTATTTCTTCAGCCAGAGTTCAGGACAAAACCTCCACGTTTGGGCTGCTCCTCTTTAATGTGGTTTAATCCAAAAAAACAAAGCATACCTGGGATTACTAAGCACTGTAGTATGAATTAGTTATGGAAGTTATAATTTACGAGAAAAATTAATGGGTCTTTTGCTAGGAATTGATCTGACTCTAAATTGGCTGCACATGATAAGTGCCAGTCTAGGATGGCATATGGAAGCAGGATTCCTCAAAGGCTAAATTGCTTTCCAGTGGCTTCTCAGGCCATTGGAAAGTGTCCTGAGAACATCACGGAAGAGGGTTTCATGACAAAGCAGTATTAAGACTGCTCATCATGGTATTCTAGCATGAACGCTCACACAAAGTGTGAGCATAAGGTTGTCATAGTGCTTTGCTACATCACAGCAACTTGTAGGCATGGCTTGTTATATGTTTACCCTTAAACTGTTGTACTTAGGCTTGCAATGTTGTACTAATGAGTCTAATGACTGATGAGTGTATTGTGGGGAGAAAAGCTGGTTCTTTCATTAGCTGGAGTGGAGTGGCTGCCTCAACATTAAATGTAGGAGACAGTGGTAAGGAAAAGAGTGGAAACATATAGCTTGGCTGGTCTTCTCAAAGCTATGTGATGACCTATTGCAGGCAATATACACTTAGAGGCCACTGCTGGGACACTGTGAGCAGAGCAAGGTGTTGTGCTCATATATATAGCATCATGTTCCTCAGTATAGGAGGTGAAAGTTCTTGAACTCTCATGGAGATTCACACACCATGGTAATGACAGGAATTTTGCTAACAATGTGATAATAAAGTGTTAGATGATAAGAAGATAGACAAAGGCATTGGCTGTGTTTCAAGGCATTTCTGGCGGCTCATGGAAACAACCACATGATTGTGGACTGGTTAGGCCCATTAGAGCTCCTTGGCTGATCATGCTTTCTTTGAGAATTGCAAAGTAGCTGCTGTAGTTGATATCTTTGTTCTGATTGCCTTTTCTTGTTAGCAACACTTCCTACAGCTACCCTGATCTAACCTTAGCTTTGGCCTGTCACAGGCTAGAAAGTACATTTGCAGGAACTGAGTCACAGAAGTAATGTCACCTACAACCAAGAGGAGATGTTGAGCGTACAGAGTTGAGCTCTTGAAATGAAAGCAGTGGTTCAGTGATTGTTATTACTGTTTATTCCACCCACAGTTTAGTCTGTAAAGACATTTTTTCTCTTTAACGTGTTACTAATTTGTCTTTCAAAGACAGGTTTAGTCAGCTGGTTTACTGTTGTTGTTGAGTCGTGTCTGACTTTTTGTGACCCTATGAACCAAAGCATAGCATCATCTGCTGTTTCCTGGAGTTTGCCCAAGTTCATATTCATTGTTTCCCTGGCACTGTCTATCCATCCCACCTTCTGCTGTCCCTTTCTCCTTTTGCCTTGAATCTTTCCCACCATCTTTTCTGATGAATCTTTTCTTCTCATTATGTGGCCAAAGTATTTTGAGTTTCTACTTCACTATTTATCCTTCCGGTGTGCAGTCAGGGTTGAGTTCCTTTTGTACTGACCGATTGGATCTCCTTGCAGTCCAAGGGACTCTCAGTATTCTTCTCTAGCACCACAATTCAAATGTGTCGGTCCTTTAGCGTTCAGCCATCCTTATGGTCCAACACTGACAACCATAACTTTGCCTACACAGACCTTTGCCAGCAAGGTGATGTCTCAGCATTTTAGTATTCTGTCCAGTGGTGACTTTGCACTTCCCGTCCCGTCTGCTGGATGGGAAAGGAGTATAACCACCCAACATTAACTAGCCCTTGGACTTGCAAGCACTAGGTAACTACAGCCCACGCTCCACACAATTGGTCACTCACCTGTGACTGATCCCGGGGCCGGTCCTCTTCAGGGTGCCACCATTTTTATTGCAACGCCCTCCACAACTATGTGTATGTTAGCGCCATCGTGACACTGATGCTCTGTGCACGTGCAGTTGCATCTATGGTTGTCCCAGGTGCCAGCATGCTTGTGTGATACCTCAAATGACCCTGGAGCATTGGAAGAGGTGCAGATGCTCACTGCTGGATGCTTCTAGTAAGTCCCTGGGTAAGGTTAGTAAAGGTTTGGAGCATGATTTCTGAGCAGAAAAGGCCGGCATTTTCTTAAAAGGATACCAGAAACTTCAGTATAATTGTAAAACTAGGCACTTGTTTGACACCCATGACAAGGGCCTGTACTTCATCTCTCTGCTGAAACTTCTGGTATCCTGAGGCCAATTCACACTACAGCCCATTGTGCATGATTAGGGAACTTCTGTGGAAGGGCATATGCACTTGGAGGAGGATGCTACAGCTTCCAAGTGCCCCCTGCCTTCCCAGACGTTCCCTAATCGTGCACTACCTTTGGAGCATGAAATCGTGCTCCACATCCTCCCCAACCTTCCCCAGTCACTTACCTGTTGCATCTAGCCAGGGAACATTCACAGCTGTGCTGGACAAGGAGGTCAACACGGCTGCTGCACAAGTGTGCTGGCAGCCCTGCTGCCCTCCTGCTGCTGCAACTGTGATTGCGCAGAGTGTCAGTGTTGTCATGGCAGTGGTGCTGATGCACTCGCAGGCATGCTGGACGCCACAGCCAAAATGGCAGCACCATGAAGAGCGCTGGCCCTGCAATCAAATCAAGGCAATTATTCAGTCGTGGGGGTGTGGGGGGAGAGACACGGGACAGCTAACGTTGACTGGCACTCCAAGTACGAGTGCTAGTTAACATTGGTTCATCATGCTCCTTTCCCATCCAGCCGGTGGGTAGAGAAGTGCAAAATTGCCCAAGGTTATATGTCGGTTTTCACAGCCGGTTTCAATCTCATTTGTAGCAGTTTTGGAGCTGTTGTTGGAACATTGCATAATAGCCCCAAAACTGCTACAAATGAGGTTCTGGTATCCTTTTAAGAAAATATTGATACTTCAGCTAAGAATATGAAGTACCTCTCTGCTAATTTTAATTGGCACTGGGAAATAAACAGCAAAATTGTTGCCTTGAGGACAAGTAAACACTTGTTATTGTATCAGTTCCCCTGCCATGAAGCGTTATTAAAGCTTGGTGTCAATTCTCTTAAATATCTCTAAGGCTCTAAGCATTTCTGACTGCAGTCTTCCAGGGTGGGTCTTGTTTGCTGTTCTGCTACCCTTGTTCATATCATTGAAGATTGTGTAAGAGTCAGAAGCAATGATAAAAATCATCTGGCAAACTGCCATAAGTGCAGACTTCATTAGAGAGAATGCTGTGCAGTGAACCTTGGAACTATGAACTGACACTTGTGCGACTCGACTCAAATCCAGCTCATTGTAGGTCCTTTCTGTATGATGTGAGTATCCCTGTGCTGTGTTGGGCCAAACTATGTGACCAGGCCTGCAAGGGCTGCCTCCATTGTGGGCCTCCCATCTCAGCCCAATGTTAGAGGCCAGGAACAAAAGTCTTCTGGGAACAATGCTGCGAGTGGACCTAGCAGCACCGCTGCAACTGTGCAGTTGTGCACCATGTCCTGATCACGATGCCGAAATCCACACGTGTGTCATAGTGATCCGGCCATCCACATTTCAAGAGCTAGTGAGCCAATTCAGGGTTTTACCAGCCCTTGAAGTGCAGATGGCACTTCAAACTTGCCAGCCTAGGATGGCATTGTAACACTATACCAGGCTGTTAAGTGTGAACAGGCCCTTTGTTATTCAGGTTGCCAATATATGTTTGAATGTTTCTTTACCATTAAGGGTGATTCTGCTATGGCCAGTATACCTGATCAGCAAGCAGATGAAGATAGGATGGTCCTAGTACACTTACTGGTCTGGTATACCAGTCAGTGCAGAATTGCCCTCTTCCTCCTGTAAATCTGAAACTAGCATAGCAGACAGCAGAGCCTTTTTCCCTGTATGTTTGTTTTCCAAGTGCAGGGAGGAGTTTAACTTTTTAGGAGTTTTTAGTTTAGACCTGGAGGAGATTCAGTGTAGGAGCTTTTAGTTTGTAGGAGGGTGATGTAGTACATTCTATTGCTCGTTCTGGCCAGACCATGTTTGTCTGCAGCGCTGGTACAGGGCATAACAAAAGGAGTGTTCTGTTCTGTTGCCATTCACACAGGGGTGAAAGAATCTGTTATCCTGCAGCAATTAATATGTGGGAGGAATTAATACCGTTCTTCAACTCAGCTCTGTTCGAAAGGTGGTTCCTGTTGCAGAAACTTTCTCGTGTAACTTTAGTGCTCTTCAAATAAGGAAATAACTTGCTGTTTGCATTTCAGGCTCACAAACCTTTCTAGTTAATGAATACTTATAGAACCATAAATCCCTTTTGAGATGGTTTTTCAGGTCCTTTCTATACTGAGCCATCTGCTGGTTCAGACTATGGCAGGCCGCACCTGGGGTCTACCTTTGTACCAGTGTGTGGATGGCAGGTCCCTACTTCAGGATATGATCTAGAATAAGGCCAGATGCAGAAAGAGCCTCAGTGGCTGGATCTCTTAAGACAATACTCATTTAAAACATTGTGGGAACATTTTAAAAAACATCACAGTAACTTCTAGCTTTAATTTATTCAAGTGGGTGTGTGTTTTATGTTCACAAAAGTAGACTATAGGGAAAGCCCATTAACATTCCAGAACACAGTGAAAATGTTCTGTGAGACTTTCTGAGGTAGAGCAAGAAATGGTTGCATGCTGAGGCCTGTGCTCCTAACCTGTTAAGAGAGTATGCACGATTTAATTCAATGGTGGTGTGCTTCTGAGTAAATTATGCTTAAGGCTACAGTTCCTTTATGACCGAGCCCAATTCAAGGTGTTGACACTAACATTTAAAGCCCTAAATGGCTTGGGCCCTTGGGTACCTGAAGGAGCCCCTTTTCCCATATAGACCTGCCACTGAGATCTCAAGGAGAGGGCCTTCTTGTAGTTCCTTCTCTTTCAGCAGTATGAGGCATAGGGACATAAGAGAGGGCCTTCTCTGTCGTGGCCCCTAGACTTTGGAACTGCCTTCCTCTTGAGGTTTGCCAGGCGCCTACATTGTACACTTTTCGGCGTCTGGTGAAAACATATCTTTTCAACCAAACTTTTGCCATTTGAATAGCTTCCTCAGGGTGCTGTCCTGTTAGGGAGGGAGGGTGGGGGTGATATTTTTAATTATTTTCTATTATTTTATATGTTTTATTCTTATTGTAACCCACCCTGGGACCATTTGGTGAATGGCAGGATATAAATTTATTAAACAAGAAAGACAACAACAGTAATAATATACAGTATATCTGGCAAGCAGTCCCCCTCCAAGCATTCAAGTATACTGAAGGAGGCCCTGGGGAAATTCACACTTAACTTCCCTGGGAAGTTAAGATCAGGGATTTAGCAAATGCCAACCCTTCCTGAAACCTACCGGGGACTTACCCTATAGCAGGGTGAGTGCAAGCACTGCCATCTGGTAGCATTTGCCTCACCACAGCAATGACCATGCACAGCTGGCCACTGCTATGGCAGTTGGACCCCATGGTGTGTGACTGCGCAACTGTAGCCGTGACACCCCATCAACATGCGTGGAAGTAGGTGCAGAGACTGAATCTGGGGCTGTACTAGAAGTGCGGTCAGTGCTCCTAGTGTACCAGTGGAGTAGTTTTTACCACTCCACAGCTATGGATTATGGGGATATTTGGGCATGCTGGGAGCCACTCTGGAATGGAAGAGGCTGTGGTGTATAGATGTTCTGAGCTGGAGCATCCCTGCTCCATTCCTCATTGGGTGTTCTTCCACTGTCACTAAAAGTACCCATTAAGTACCCATTAATGGGTACGTAATGGCATTTTTGTACCCATTAATGGGTACTTCTAGTGACAGTGGAAAAACACCCATTGTCAAAGGGTAGAAAAGCCCCCTAGCAGAGATCAGATGAAAATTGGTTAATTCTAGTTGCTGCAATCATGATAACATATCTTGCCACCATTCTAAGATTTAAAAAAAAAAATCAGAGGCTGTGTCCAGACACTATGTACTTATTCTGCTAAATTCCAGAATAAAACACAGATAAGGCATGGATATTCTGAACATGCCATCTTGAGAAATATATAATTCTTACTCACAAAGCTGTGCACAAGGACCAAAGTCAAAACAGTTGTCGATAGTAGACTACACCCCCCCCCCACTACATAACTTCTTTTTGTGGGATACCCAAATGCATTTAAGGTAATCAGATGGATGATCATTTAGAACCCTGATAGTACTGCTTTTCAAACTATGACATACAGATTGAACCTCCTCTGATGGGAAAGGAATCCCTAGATCAGATCACTCAGTTTGATTAGAATCAGATCTGGTAAAAGGTGAAAGATTTATATGATCTGAAGAGAAACCAGAGTTTTGAAAGGTATATATATTAGAAGAATATAAAAGGGAGAAAAGGAATGAGAAATTTTAGAAAATATTAGTTTAAGATTTGGGAAAATGGGTTAGACAATTTTGAAAGATATTTTAATATGGTAAAATATTGAAATGGTATTAGAAGATAGTAGGTGGGGAATAGGATGAGTTGTTAAATTCAATATTAAAAGTGGGAAAATGTATAACTGTGAAATCTATATTGAAGGACAAATATGTTAGTTTAGATAAAAAATAGCTCTCTATACAATGTATTTTTGAGATAAGTGAGGATTTATATTAAGAGAAATAGAGCTAAATATAGGGATAAATCAAATAAGGATAGGTCAATCATAAGTCATAGATTACAATATTATAGTAATTTGGTTTAGGCTCGAATGTCTTTTTTTCTTCTTTTCTTTTTCTGCTTATGTGATTATAAAAGACTAAAATGGATAAGTGTTTGTAAGATTAGAAGCTTCATTAAAAAAATAAAATTAATTATGGTATAGATAGGTTAGGTATTGTAGTAAAGGGGGAGTCAGCTGGTGATTATCGAGGAGTGTTCAGGGAGCAGGGGGAGAAACAAAATGGACAGATGTTGGTCAAGCGGAGGAAGCCAAAGAAAAATAAAGAACAACAAGAAGAATGAAGATTTATACAAGGAATTGTTTGACAGATACTGTTCATTTGTTTTTATGTTGTTTTTTAAAATTAATAAAAAATTAATTTAAAAAAATAGAATCAGATCTGGTGATAAATGCTCATTTCACACAGGAGTTTGCGTTTGAAGTCCTTCTGTTGGTAAACAATGACTTTAAGGTCATAGCAGAATGGCTTGGGAGACTGAAAGTGTTGCTCCCCTAACTCCACCACCACCTATGTGTGGCTGTGTTTCAGCCTCCACATACGCACAGTGAACAGAGTGACAATAGCAGCTCTGTCCAAAGGTAAGAAAGTGTGCTGTTGTTGGAAAACCTGCCACCAGTGCTGGGTTTTCCAGTGAGAAGAAACTGCACATTTTTGTGGCTTATATGGCAGTGCCATCACATCTGGATAAGGCCAAAGTTCTGGTAAATGCGAATAAAAGGGTGACTAGAGGAACATATCTCCCAACATGCCTGGTTTGATGCAGATTGTTCTGATTGTTACCTTACCCTTTCCCCAACCCATGTACAAGTAGTTGCTCATGCCAAATGTACACGGATTTCTGTCATAGTTTTTCCAGGATACACTGGCAGGCAAACAGTCCTGAGTTTGTTGCTTTCTCTAACAACCTAGGGCCTTGCTGCACTTACCTGGCCTAATCTGGCATAGTGTGACGGGAACAGAGTGATCTGTCCCAAGGATGGAATGGATTGGTATGAGCTGGAACAGTGCCATCTGCAAGCTGGTGCTGTGCAGTGTCAGCCCTGAAACACACACAAACTTCAGAGCCAGCCTGCATGAGCTCTGAAGACCAAAAATGAACGTTCCTCACCTTGGAGGACCTGCAGGACCCATTTTGGCAGTCTACTTTGGTGTGCCACTGAAATGGGTCTCCCAGTAGTCCTTAGCATGGTTCTTAACAAGCTAAACCCAACCAACTAATTGTTACTTCTGGGTGCATCATCTGTTCTTTACATTTGCAGTAGAATAAAATGGTTCATTCATAACTTTAGTTTCTAAATCCTTCCATGCAATATGAACCCATTGTTGCTTGAAAGAATTCCTGAAAAGATGTTTGATTATGAAAGTAATTAAAAAAACAATTAAAATGGTAATAACAATCATTTTAAAACTGAATTCTGTTAGCAAGCAATTGGCAGATGAGTGTTAAGGCATCTGGTATTTACCAAAGACAGCCTGCAAGCACTATTGTATCACTTGTAAGAAACCTGTTAGACAGGAAGTATCTGTTAGTATGTAATTGTTCCTTTAACATTCTTTCTTTATGCCTAATTTGATTATGACATTCGTGGTGAACAAGAGTTTCTGAATGTTGTGGTTCGGAAGCAGTTTTGGAGACATTCTTCTGGTTTTCCAAACTTGTTGTTGGTGAAGTAACTTATTCTAATTTCTTTAACAGAAGTTGGAATGTATCAGTTGAAATACACGTGATGCAATCCTCCCTTTATTTTCCTGGGGGTAACCACCACTGAGTGACATGGGACTTACTTATCAATAGCTAGGGCTAGGATTTCAGTGTTGATGGAGGGAAATGCCATCATTTCCATCAAAATCCCACAGTAGGCAAAGAGGAAAATTTGAATTAAAAAAAGATAAAAATCCGTGAAACCTAATAATTATATATTTTTTAAAGAATTTAAAACAAATAAAGCAAATACCAGGTTAAACCAAGAAAAGCTAATTAAAAATTTCAGACCTGAAATTGCAACAGTGTTCTATAAAGACAGTTGAACGTCATAAATATGAGAAGATGTATGCTGACCAGGCATTGCATGATGGGTTTTCTCTGAAAATCTAAAAAACAAAAACCCTTCATAAATACTGGGAAAAAAAGCCCTACATGCCAGGTATTTTTGTACCCGGTGCCAGAAAAATCTGTAGGAAAGAGCCAGTTACTGGTGTTAATTTAAAGATATGTAAGGCCGGTATGGGAAGATATGCATATGCTTTGGGTAGAAGGCCACCTGCATGGACCAAGGGTGCCTCCAGATGGTGGGAGGAGATTCCAGAATTGCCTCTCACTGTTCCTGCCAAATAACAGGGTTTCCTCCTGGGATCATTTTTCTTGCAAAGTATGTGTATGTAGGAAGTGCCCCTCTGCCCTTTGTACTCTTCCTACATACAGGTATTTTACAAGAGGAAGGATCCCATGAAGAAATGTCAAACATCTTTGCTGAGATTTCCCAAACATCATTGGGTTTTTTATCCACATCTGGAACCACTTCAAAAGTCCAGGCCCATGAATCCCAGCAAATCCAAACTTTTAGGGCAGAGACTGAAAATTACCCAGTATCAAAGTGACAATCTGGGCCCCGAAATTTAAAGCACCAGAAATAGCATCAGAAATTGGTCATTGCTTGGGCAGGTAGGTCCATTCCACTGGCCACACAGCAGTTGCTGGAGCAAACCAGTGGCCTTTTCACACTTTGGCCCCTAGTCAATAATTAGGCAACATCTGGGAAAGAGCATCTGCACCTAGAGGAGGCTGTTACAGCCTCCAGGTGCCCCTTACCTTCCCAGAAGTTACTTAATTATCGACTAGGTGTGAAGCACTATTTCTTGCTCCACAACCTTACCAACTCTTACCCCAACTTACCTGATCTCATCCAGCTGGAGAGCATTTGCACTTCTGGATGGACAGGGAGGTCAACGGAGCTGCTCTGCTGCCCTCCTGATGCAACTGACACGCATGCAGTTGCAGAGGGCGCCGCACACAGGATTGTGGCATCCTGAAGAGGATGGACCCCACGATCGAACAGAGGTAAGTATTTGATCACTGGGAGAAAGGCTAAGATTAACTGGCGCTCCCAAGTGCGAGTGCTAATCAACGTTAGTTCATCACAGGCCTTTCCCGTCCAGCAGATGGGAAGTGCACAATCGTCCCAGGTCCCTGCTGCCTTTAGAAGAGCAGTTTTTACCATTCTTCAGAAAGGGTGTTCTTGGGATCAGATTCTGCTTATGCATGGATTCCCGTGTGTCACTGCACTGCTGGTGTGCAGTGATGTGTCATTACCACACTATTGCATCTTTGTTGGCATGGCTCCTTCAGGCCATGCAGGGCTTGCCAAAGACATGATTTGCAATCAGGGAATACACAATACTCATGAGTAGTAAACTTGCAGGCATGCCAAGACTGAACTCACTTTTTCAACTGTTACTTATCACCTTACCGTGAAAGAACAGCACAATTCTTAAAATGATTTAAGAAGACTTGTTGCCTTCTTTATGGAAGAATTGCACAGAATAATTTTCTGCTCCCTTCTACATGCTTGTTCTTTTTGATCTACCCAAACGCTGTAGCTTGCATTCAAATGTTATTTTCAAAAGTTTTTTACACAATTCTGAAAGTGGAAACCTCATTATACATGCAATTTAAAACATCTTGAAGCAGGGAAGGTCACTCAGGTACATTATAGTACTCAGTCTTTGAAGTCGGATCACTGCAGCTGACCTGTTTCTACCAAAGAAGGACCATAGTGAAGTAGCTGTAGCTGTTGTAACCACTGATGCCACAATATCACAAGTTATAGACCTGTTCTTTCCAGTAGAGTGTCACGCCTTCAAAAACAGGATTCTTGCTTTCTTCCTGAAGTACTTCTAGCACATAAATACCTCCATTTTGTTTCTGTTCAGAGTAAATTTCTTGGCCACATTCAGACCATTACTGCCTCCACACAGGAGCTATCTGGTCTAAGTGGAATGAAGAGAGAGAAGTGGGTTCTTCAATGTACTGGTAGTATCTCAGTCATGATCCCCTGATGACCAGTCCTTAATGTTTCCTGTATGGTTGAATGATATAATATAAATGTATGTGAGATTCCATATGGGAGTTAGAAATTTTAAGATTTTGTTATAGAATGAATGAATGAATGAATGAATGAATGAGACCATTTCTGTATGGTGCAGGTTATCCCTTGCTGTGCTGGACTAAATTTAAACAACTTGGCCATGATGGGTCGGGGCCCCTGTGGTCAGTGCTAAGGGCCATTCTCATTGCCCCAATTTTGAAGTCTGGGAATGGAAGTTACCAGCCTCTGTAGTTGCCAGATAGGGCTGTTTTGGGCAAGTGCATAGAGGCAGTACACTTTCAGCATTGCTCCAGGTGCATGACAATATAGCGCTGGGTTTCATAGCTCTGGTAGGCTGAACCACCAGCTTGTATGCTGTTCATACATAAGCAGGTGGACTGGTATATCAGCTTGGGATACTGCATGAGCCACTTACCAGCCCATTTCAATGACTCATCCTATGAGGACACAAAGTTCCCAAGGAAGTTATGACTTGCTGGTAGACCAATTTGCAGTGTGGATGGAATTTGGCAGGAGGTCTGCAGGGCTGATCCTCCAGTCCAGTGCTGATATAGCCTCTAAGTCCTGGATCAAGAGTGATGCTTTGGGAGACTCCTAAGTGAGGTCCAAAGCTGCTGTGAAGAAGCCTCCATCCCATTTCTATTCTGGAAATTTGATACAAGATGAACCCTGAGAAGGAGAAAAGCCTGGAAAAAAATTGTCCAAAGGGATTGTGGAAAACTAGCTTTTTCTCAACAATGGCTTGACACTTCATGTTATTCAAGGATAACTTGTCATAATGCAGAAAGAAAAATCTAAAACTAGCATTGACACAATAACTTCATACCAAATATGGATATATATTTGCATGCAGACATGTACATATTAAACAGAATAAAGCTTTATGCAGTAGGTAAATCTGAAGACATAAAAGATGATGAATTCTGAAAATACAAGCATGGTGGAAAACTATGGCATCCTCAGCATAATTCTACAGGGATTTGTTCTTTTACCTCCTTCTATTTTAAGACATTAAAATCCCAGCCAACTTCAAGAGAGGATAACATGTCATTGGCTCAGTAATTATGTCACACTTCAACTCTCATTTCATAAAACTATTCTGTCACTATTTCAGAAATGTTATTGTCACCTCAGTACAGAGATAACAGCATGTGTGATTGGCCCCAAGACATCCTACTCTTTGAAGTGATCCAGCAAAGGGAACCTCCTCTCCAGCCCAAATGGAAGTAGTACCCAAGGGTGCTTCTGCACTGGCTGTTAAAATACATATAAAAACACATATGACACATATAGCAACTTAGTTTCCATGCAGGAGGCTGGATCCAGGACTCTTTGTGCGGCTGCTTCTGCACTCGGGCATGCAAGATCAGACCCTAAGCGGGTCTTGCTGCCGAAGAACTGACCTCCAGGAAGACCTCGAAAATTAGGTCTTCCATCTGGCCCCTTGCCTTGATCCAGTCGGAAGCAGGATGCTTCCACACCCGGAGAGGTGAGGGGGCAGATTTGTCGGCAGCTGCCATCTTGTGAAGGGCAGAAGTAGGCTGGTCTACCTTCTTTCACCCTTCCCCCATGCGCCACTCACCACTGGAAATACACAGTGACTGGCAGCTGTATGCTCCAGTCCTGTGGCTCCAGGGGTGGCGTCAGCGCGGGAGGCCATATGGCCTTTTGAATGGGTGCTGCGGCTTCTGCGCAGCACCCAGGCAATCTGGCTTCCCAATCCGGCCTCCCCACACGTGTGCGGATGCGCAAGGTCCCTTCAGTTCCGTCCAAAATAGAGATGGATCCTCAGGAGGCTGGATTGCTGGGAAACGGATTTTGTTCAATCCGCTTCCCGGTGGCAAATGCGGAAGCACCCCAAGACAGGTCAAGATTCACTCATCTGTCTATCCTTAGGCAGAATATTCTGCAGTTACTTTTATCCTGAGTTGAAAAATACATCACTTCAATGTTGTGTACTGTTGTTGTTAGTGTATATAGAAACTAACAGCTTGCTGTCCTTTCTTAACATCCCAGATCTGTCATCTAGGATCTCCTTTGCTGGAAAAATTGAAGTTGAAACTGTCAGGGGAGCTGAACTTAACATTCTATTGTTTAAGTTTTGCATAAGGCAAAGGATGACCTCCAAGATGTCCTCCAACTCAGAGACTCTGTCATGTTGTGATGTGATGAAAAGCTACTGTTCTTGTGACCTTGTGTTGAGGCCATGGCAGTCTGCGGTGTGGAGAAAAGGGGAGGGGCTAGATGGGGATTCACTATTTTAACTTCTCATGAACTAGGCAATGGGGCTTCTTCATTGCCTGATTGCCCATTTTGCTGTAGATTACAGAAAACAAAGTAACCTTGAACTGATGTTTATTTATTTATTTATTAGATTTTTAAATGTCCTATTATCATAGGCAGAGTCCGCATTCCCTTGCAGTATTCTGGACCAGAGCAGGATGTTCCAGTCTAAAATAAGCAATCTCTCCCAAGCAGGGCAGATTGCTCCTGGAAAGGAACAAGGCCATCTACATTGTGATGGCCTGTTCCGCACCAGCCCTCATGTGTCATGCCAGTCCGGCTCCCTCCTCTGAGGACAAAGGAGCATTTCCAAGTGCCCAGCAGTCTGGGCAGCAACTGGAGCACAGCAGCATGGACCTTGAGAGCCAGCGGCCAGTTTTAGGGGTGCACGCAGACAGTTCTGGGGATGAGATTTTGGACAGCCAGCCTCAGGTGCATGCCTCCTCTCATCTGCTCTGGCAGGAGAATCAGGTGTTACGCAGACCCCAGTGTTTTGCCCAGCTGCATTGCAAAGGGTGTTGAGCTGGCTCACTTAGTTAGCTCAGCAGCACTTGCTGGTCCAGTGTTGCAGAGAAAACATTTGTTCAACCTCCACCCATGTCTTGCCCGTGAAACTGACTCTTGGACCTTGCTATGACTCTCTGCTGAACCTCTGGAATCCCTGACTTTGGACTGACCTGACGTTGACTTTTCTCAAGCCCCCAACAGACTGCCATGAGCGTGCATGCGTGTTTGCCTCGCTGCTCTTGCCTGTCTGAGATACGACACCATGTCAGTTCCAAAGCTCATGCCAGCTTTGGAACCAGCATAGGGTTCTTCTCAATGCTTCAAAAGTCAGGAACAAATGTTCCTGGCTTTTGGAGTTCCTGGGGCACCCATTTCAGTGGCACATCATGTGTTACAGCAAAAATGGCTCCCCCTTTATATACCAGTATATGGTCTGGCATACCACCTCCTAGTATACTGATAGACCTTGAAAAAGAGGTCCACTGACAGACTTGACCACGGTGCCATTTTGGGCATCCTAGTCAGTCCTGTGCAGGTGGAGCCTACTGTGAAGAGGAGGGGTCTCTCTAGTGCAGACCAAAGAGACCCTGAAATGGACCACAGTCCACTGCACAACCCCTTGCAAAAAGATCCAAAGTCTCAGGGTCGTGTATGATAAAATCAGTTACACAACTAAGGATAAATAAATAAACATGAGAATAAACATGAGGATGCAGTCTTATAGGCTTTAATCGGAGGTATCCAGGGTTGAAACTACTGAACAAATATGGAACATACATTTCATTTGTTATCAATGGGTTGATATAAATATACTTTTCCCCCCTTCCCAACTAGAATATCCTCATTGAATCAAAGGTGATAATCCTGATTCACTGTTTGTAATTCAGTAGAGTTTACAGCTGCTGTGTTTTTAGGGACTGCCATTAAAAGGGTTTATTTAGAAGATAAGAGTTCTCTTCTGCTCTTATCCAGTGAAGTGGAAAGCAAGAAATGGGATACTTAAAAAAAAATGTTTACACCTTCCCCATTGTTTGTCTGTTCCCCAAAGTGCTTCCTGTTTTGCATTGCTCAATGCACAGATAAGTCTACTGAAAGTGTCAAGAAATTTGTTACTTCTAAAACCAAGTTATCTGCTTACCCACAGTATAATAGATTAGTATGCTTATTCAAAGCAGTCTACTGGTTATTTTACAAATATGAATAGACACTGAGGCTCTCCCCAGATGGCAAAAGGAAAGTATGGAATCTTGCTTCTCACTGTCTCTGCCAAACAACAGGGCAAAATCTCAGGGCAAACAGGCACTTAACTTTCTGGACACTTATTCATACAATGGCATGCTGAGGACATCCTGAAATACCCAGATGAGTGCAATCACCAGTCCCCATGCCTGTGAGGTGGCCATTTTTGGTTTGTATTGGCCCCGCATGGTGGATGTTTCCAAGAAGATGGCTCCTGGGAGCAAGTGGCCACACCGTTAAGTCCATATTATTATTCTGGGAAAACTCAGTTTGGGTGTTGATTTTCCCAGAATGGCAATACCATGGGATTTCACCCCTTCATTCTGGTGCTATGTTTGGATAACATGGATATGTGTGGTAGTCCCAATATGGTCCAGAGATTATTCCATGTTTTAGGACCCATCTGGACAGCTTGAGGCTCCTTCAAGATGGTGAGAAGAAAATGCAGGATCTTGTTTAGATCCTGCAATTGCCTCTCACTATCCCTGCCAAACAGCAGAGCAAACAAGGGCCCATACCTGTCCAGACACTTGCTCACATGGTGGCATGTCATGTACATCCAGGTATTTTGATGGTGCAAAATAAAATAGCTGGTCCCCCTGCATGCACAGTGGCCATTTTCAAGAAACTGCTCCCAGGAGGGAAGTATCCAGACAAGTAAATCCATATCGCTATTCTGGAGAAAACCCAGGTTGGGTGTTGATTTTCTCAGAACAGCCATACCGTAGCATTTCAGCCCTTTATTCTGGAGCTAGGTTGAGATTGCCATGGTTTACTTAGGCTTAAGAACTGTGGCTTGAGGGGGAGCAACAAATTACAGTCCCACGAAGCTAAGCATAACTGTGACTTAAGGATTTAAGTTTGTTTCACATGCAAGACCAGATGGGCTAAATTATAGCCCTGTGGGAGTTATTAATGCACAGCTGTCATTGTAGCCTGCCAGACTCACTAGATAGCTGAAATTCAGTAATATTCCAGATAATCATAGCTGGACCATTTCTGAGAAGTCGAATATATCAGCAAAAAAGATAACAAAAATGGTCAGCTTTGCACAGAAAAACAAATTCGTAAAAACATGGTAAAGGTAGATACCCTCAAGTTGAACATGACTTTCGGGCCATCTCTATACACTGGGGTAGAACTGGCCTGGAGGTGGTTTGCCTGGCAGCCTGACATTGTTGAGACCTAAATAGATGGGTTGCTGAAAGTCACAGTAACCAAGAAGCCTATGACACCAGTCCATTGCAGCTGTACATAGCATTTTACAGCTGATTTCTGGCTGCAAACTCTAACCCTGTGCTTGCCCAAGGCATCAGATAGATGCCTGATTTGGCACTCTCCCTTTCCAGATCCTCCCATGTCTTTGGGATGAAGCATGGACAAAAGGCATATTGAACTCATACAACACATGGATCATGAGTGCATAGACCTGTTGCTTTAACAAGACCACCTGCTCATGACTTTAGAAGGTGGTGGGGGCACATAAACACCACCTGATGGCTATCCTGGTGGTCTTGTGGTACTCTGTGAACTGTGTGATGCAGCGGTGGCCAACTGCGAAACCATTTCTGTGTTCCATGGTTTAGACTTGGTCCCTGGCATAGGTTCATCCCTACTGACTACCGTTTAAGCATCTCATCCCTCAGGCTGCATCCATACCTTGTAGTGGCATTGACTCCACTTGGTCACATTTTGTGTGAGCACTTGTGTTCCTGGCTTATCAGAGAGGATGTTTTCTGCAAGATTCTTCTGGAGGAAAAAGGTTTGAAATTGACTCAAATAGCTCTTATGCTCTTAGCCTATCACCAGGCATCTTTGGGACAGATATGGATACCACCATCTTGCACTGGTAGTCTGCCATGTGTCTCTCGTCAGGGTGTCTGGATATCTGAGTGGGCTTATTACGTCTTATGCTTGGTGGTGTGCAAAAACCTGGAAAGGGAGGGGACAGTAATTGGACCTCTGCAAATGAGGAATGTTGAGTCACTATATTGAGGTATCAATGCAGCCTGAGATTTAGTATAGTCAATGTAGTTGAGATTCTTTCATATAGACCTACCCAAATACTGACATCTCAAGGAGAGAGCCTTTTTCCAAGTGCAAGGAGCAGGGATATGCAAGAGAGCCTTTTCTGCAGTGGCTGCCAAGCTTTGGAACAACCTCCTTGTGGTGGTTTGCCAGGTTCCTACATTATATGGTTTTCAGTGCTTAGTTAAAACATACCTTTTCACCAAGGTCTTTGATGCTTAGATTCTTCTGTGTGTTGCCCTGCCAGGTAGAGAAGGTTACATTTTAAATATTTTTTAGGTATATTTTATATTTTTAGTGTTGTTACATGCTCTTGGACCTTTGAGGGAAGGATGGGATACAAATTCTTAAGTAAATATACAAGTTATACATTTGTATTTTATTATTATTTTACAAATGAAAGCAAACATCTAGACCTGAATCTTACAGTGCATATACGTAGGTTCCTTGTGACACATTTCAGGAAATATATTTTGCATTGCATTATTACAGGCTGATCTTTTGCACACTCGCTCAGAAATCTGTTGCACTGAGTTTAATAGGATTTACTTTCAAGTCCAAGACTGCAGCTATGCAGTCCTAAAGACTCACGCATATATTCAGTGAGGGATTTTCTTGTATATGGTACTGCCTTAATTCTTTTATTTGTTTTTACTTTCGGTAATGATTGATGCGACAAGGGTGATGCGAGGCTGATGGATTTACATTGAAGAAGTAGGGGCTGACTCTCTTTCAAAATCATAGCCTGTTTTTGAATTAAACAGAAATGCAATTAAGCCTCAGCCTTGAACTGCTCACAGATTTCACTTTCCTGGTTTTATGATTCGAGACTGCACAAAATCATTATGGAAGACATTTGCTTCCATTGCTAAATTCTGTGCATTCTAAGCATGTTGTAATGTTCACCATGGTGTTGACGGAAGGCAATGAAGCAGCTGGGCCCTGCCATCCTTATCAGTAGCAGCACAGTGACAAAGTACAATTGAATGCATTTTGTGTTTCTTTAAGGTGGAGCAGAGGCAGATCCGTATTTAACGAATGAAGTCAAATTAGCTTGCTCTACAATGCATTTGTTGAGCTTCAGGTTACTTCAGCGTGACCCTGAGGAGGAAAAGAAACCCTTCCTTGCTAAAAGACCTACTGGATGACAGTGGTACTCCAAATTAGACACTAACAGATGCTTCAAACAGTATGGATGTACTTTTCAAAAAATTCTAGGGCCAGTGAGTTTTTCTTCTCAATGTGTTTGATGGGGCAGGGAGAAAGACACCTAAAAGGAAGAAAGGCCTTTTCTGTACTTAACATGTGTTGATCCATATCAGTGGGTCACACTAATCTAGATTACGTGGAGGCTCACTGGTCCGGATTATGTGGAGGCAGCTCCATGCAGCTGCAGAATTCATGGCATCTTCGCAGCTGCCTTCCACTCCCCCTAAAGCTAGAAACGGCAGTTCCTAGCTGCGGGTGGTGGTGGTGAAAAACTCTACCCAGTAGTTCTAGAACGGGAGGCATGATTAACAGGTCTACAACAGATCTAGATTAAGGGCCTTCTTAATTGAGATATGGTTCCATCTTGTGCAGATGCAGCTGGACCAGTGGGGGCAGGGCCTCCTTGATCTGCATTACACTGCAGATCAGGAGACTGATGATCCAGATTAAGGAACCTCTTATTCCAGATCATCAGCGAGTGCAGAAAGGGCCCAGGGCTCAAGACACTGGTAGTAGAGACCCAATAAGGCATTAGTTCTATGCCAACCCATCTGGAAGCTGACCCCACTGGACATTGTGGATTCTGGATACATTAGCTAACTCGGAACTGAAACATGCATGAGGGCGAAATGGAGAGTGGAGTCAGGTGCCTTCGCTGTCCCCGCTTCTAATGCTGCGATCGCAACTGTCCCCCCTTACCATGCCCCCTTTATAACCTGTTCTTGCCCCATAATTCGGGGTGAGAACAGTTATAAAGGGTTTTTTTTGTTTCAATTTTTAGGATTTTGTCTCTCATGTAGCCCGAATTAGGGCTTTGCATGGGGACACTTGCGAGGCGAACTCACATTCACCTCACAGTATCCTTACCATGGGGACATGGGGTAAGAAGTACATTTAACGCCTGGGCTCTGTTATTATTAGTAATATAGATTTTGTTTGTGGGGTTCCTATTTGAAATCATTTGCTGCAACATACTTAATTGGCTCAGAAATTGGTAGGAAATAGGTTGGAGTAAGGATATTAATGTTTTATTCTAGAATGCCAAGGTGGTCTATTGAGTAGTACATCTCACTGGATTTTATGGGTCTTGCTCTTAAGAAAAAATATGTTCAAGACTGCCGGCTTAATTAAAACTATCCTGTATTACTCTATGACCAGAGGTGACCATTTAAATTACAGTAAAACAATATAAAACAATGTTAAATATTCATAATGAAGAGTGCAGACTTTAATAATAGTAGAATTATTTCTCATGCTGGATCTTAAGATTAAAAAAATGAAGTAATATTTCAGTGGGATAGTGTATGATTTAGACGAGTCCCATATTAATCCTTAGGGTAAAAGAGAATGAAACACGATGAGAGAGAATTTAGAACTATCTGTTTAAGAAAGGCTCTCTTGGTATGTTCTGAAATATTTGTAGGCAACACCTGAACTTCTAGAGTTAGCAAGATTTGTGACACTATCAGTTCCAAATATCTCTTGCTAATGTTTTTATTGTTGTTGTTTTTCCAAATATTTCCGATAAGGATTTTGCATCTTTAAGAGTTATACAAAAGAAGGAATTTTATCAGGTTTTTGTTTTTTTACAAACCTTGTTTGCTGATAGTCCTTCTTTTACATTATTGTTAAATGAATCCTAGTCTTCTTTGTGCTAGTCAACGTAGGGTGTGATTAGACATGATTTTTTCAAGTCATTCCCTTAGGAATCATCAGGTCCTTTCTTCAGTTAAGCCATATTACCTAGATCCATATTAACTGGGGACGGCCTGTCGTCGCTTTGTAGCAGGTAAGCTGCACTTTTTCCTTTAACTGTGGATTTATTCTGCAAGTCTGGAGAAGGAATAGTCACCATAGAAAAGAATTAGGGTTGCCAACTGATCGGAAGTGGCCTGGCCTTTGGTTAAATGGGAGTATACCGTCTCTGTCTCTTTGTGAGCCACTTTGGTCTTGTGTTTAAGGAGCAGGACTCTTATCTGGGAATACCAGGTTCGATTCCACCCTCCCCCA
>MTQE01003428.1:26404139-26436039 GCA_014337955.1 Aspidoscelis marmoratus | reverse complement strand
GGAGAATTGCAACATTGTTATCAGGTGTGAAGTGGTTGGATTGCTACAGGTTAGTAGCTGCTTTAAGGGGTGGATTTTTACAGTAAAATCACTGTTCGGAAGCAAGCTATTGGGGGAGGGAAACCCTAAACAAGCGTTCTCATCCCTTAACATGGTACCGTTCCCACAGTAAAAAATGTAAAAAGTTTCAAGTACATGAACCAGAGTGAGACCTGTTGAAATGAGGATTAACATTTACAGTGCTTTGGGGCGATTTAACATGCGGAAAGTGTGTTAAGCCAACCTGACGTGGGAACTGTGAGGATTGAAACTGTTTTGAAACTGAAATAATCTTATAATGGGAACGCGGCCAGTGTGTTTTATTCAGTGTGCTCAATAACACTGTTATTGTTTCAGAGTGTTTCCCACAGTGTTCTATGTGGGAAAAGGAGCTCTGAAAACAATCTTCCTACTGAAAACTGGTGAGCAGATTTGCCTACACATAGTGTTTATTTTAAAAAGTAATAATATTAAATAAAAACTGCCCACACAACCCACTATGAATTGCATTTGAAAGCCTCTATCTCTCTCAGGTGGTTTCCACATGTTCCTGAGGTACAGTTTGCTCACTGGCAGTACAAGACAAAGCTTTCCACATTCTGGACAGCCCAACCCATCCCAGTCTTACATGTCAGCTTTGAAGGCTGGCTCTAGCCTTTAAAGGCAGGAAATGAATGTTTTGAGCCATTGGAATTTGCAAGTGGGGCCTTTTCAGCAGCACACTGACTTTCTGCACCGTTTCTAGTGACACTTCTCTGTGTGCCCCAGAAAGAAGTAGAAGAGTTGGCTATTATACCCCACTTTTCTCTTCCATTTAAGGGGACTTAAAAGAGGCTGACAAATCTTCTGTTCTTCTCTCCACAACGGAAACCCTGTGAGGTGGGTGGGACTGTGAGAACTCAGAGAGCTGTGGAGGAGTGTGAAACAAACCCAGTGACTACAAGATAGGAGTCTGGCATTCTAATCACAAGACCAAACAGGCTCATATTCCATACTACAGAACACCTTTCATGATCCAGAATACAAAATGTCATCTAATTGTGGACCTCTTTGATCCAGTGGTAGGCAAACCACAGCTCAGGAACCACATGTGGCTCTTTGGCCCCTTGAGTGTGGCTCTTCCAGCTTAGGAGTGCCCTAATTAAGTTAATAACAGTGTGTCTACCTATATAGTTTAAGTTTAAAAATATGGCTCTCAAAAGAAATTTCAATCGTTGTATTGTTGATATTGGCTCTTTTGACTAATGAGTTTGCCAACCACTGCCTTGGTCAATGCTTGGATTGGGATTTTGATGCCTTATGCCTGTCGGCAGCCAAGTCTGATGCAGTCAGACTATTTTGGGGGGAGTAGGGAGGTCTTCACAGTTCTACACTAGCAGATGTTCAGGCTCCTGGACCACTCCATATACCAGGACAAGGCTAAGTTTGGAAAACTGAAAGAAATGAGAAATAAGTCTGTTTATGGGAGACAAGGGGAAATTTGCATTTTCTCAGGGAAAGCGATGGAAAGCACTAGCACACAGAGGCTGTGATGAAAAGATGTTTATTAAGCTTGCTCTCTTCCACTCCCTTTGCCATAGAGTAGGGATGTGCATGGATTCCCCACCCCCCACCCCAGTTTGCTTTTCATATAATCGAAAGGCATGGAAATTTGCATTCGTGAAAATGGAGCCACTCCAAATGTACTAGTCTTCAAAGGGTGAATTCCCATTACAAGCTTAAAATGGTTTCGAAACAGTTTCAATCCTCGCAGTCCCCACGTCAGGTTGGCTTAACATGCTTTCTGCATGTTAAATCACCCCAAAGCATTGTAAATGTTAACACTCATTTCAACAGGTCTCACTCCAGTTCGTGAATTTGAAACATTTTACATTTCTTACTGTGGGAACGGTACCGTTTTAGTGGGATGAGAATGCATGTTTAGGGTTTTCCTCCCCCAATAGCTTGCTTCCAAAGATAGTGATTTCATTGTAAAAATCCACCCGTTACAGCAGTGGTTACACTGTAGCAATCCACCTACTTTACACCTGATAACAATGTTGCAGCTTGCGCAATTCTGGAAGTTCTGACCTTTAGAAAGGGAAAGAAAGGAAAGCACTGCAGGTTCTAGGAGATGTGTGAATGTTTTTAAGGCTGTGGCTATGGAGGTGAGTGGGCGAAGGGGGCTTGAGTTGTCGCTGCTGCTGTGTGCCCTGGGCAATAGGGAGAGGAGGGGAAAGAATTGCTGGCTGCCCAGTGCCATTTTTCCTCCATCCAGGCAAGTGGCAGCCACCCAGCCATCCAGCTAGGCTCTGTGAAGGAGTCCCTTATGGGTGGTGCATTCATGCCAGGAGGAAGAGGGCAGGGCAGCCCTGAAAAGCAGTTTTTAGAAAGTAGCCACTTGAGTCCCCCCCCCTTGAGTCACGTACACCACATACGATCCTCAGAATCCAGATCAAGCACAATTAAGTTGAAAGTATCAGGATCAGGCAAATTTGTGTTAGCATCCGGTTCTATTATTTCGGTTTAGGGAAACTGTATTAAGCTTGTAATGGTAATGTGGCCAAATTTACTTTGAATTCTCTTTAAATTCCTCCACGTCTCTGAATCCATTCCAAAGGCACAAAAGCTTTTGCACCCGCATGGATAGGCCATTCTTCAAATTTGGCCAATATTCCATTTGAATGCAGTTTCAGAAGTTCACAATTGATACGAACTGTGAATGTGATGAACATTTTTCACCCGTCCCTACCATATACTTCAGTTACTTAACAGTCATGATGTTTTCCAGCAACCAAGCCCTTTCAAATTTTGAGGGCTTGCTGTATTGCTTGTTGTGTTATAAATTTCAGTCTATGTAGAAAATCAGTGACTGTTGTCCCTCCCCACCCAACATAAAATTTCTAGCAAATACTTGCGGAGTGACACACAAAAATGGAGATCAAATACCAGAATGAAGACAAACAAATTTATTTGAAATTAAAATTTATATTAAAATTTATATTTATAAATTTAAATTTAAATTTAAATTTATAAAATTTATATTAATACATTGAGCCCTAAATATTTGACAAGGTTTGATTTCTGGAAAACTTGTAAATGTCAACTTGTAAATGTCAATTGTAAATATGGAGTTGCTAAAATCTCCCACCCCCCAAAACCTTCCCCAAAGGCCAGTCTCTGCAAAACAAAAACAAACCCCAACCTTAATGATAACGGAAGACCATTCCTTGTAGTAGCAAGGACAGTTCACATTGTTCCATTGCTGGACAAAAGAGTTTCCAATGGGGCTGTCATGGGTGTAAAGGATCTGCTGTATTCAAACTTATTTCATGACTTACAGCAAAAGAAGTTATGACAAATGAACACACATTAAGTTCTGCTTAATCTGCAGTTAATCTGGGACTTTTTGTGGCAGAAAGTAAAGGGAGTCAATCATATCAGTTTACTTAGTATGTCAGGTTGTGAGTTTGGGAACAAACAGCAAGTAGTGATAGATACAGTGGCAGGTACAAGTTTCACTTGGCTTTGTGCTGTGTCCCACTTCCAGGGCCATGGTTGCCTTCTGCTCCAACCATGTGAGAATCCATGTATCTGATTTGTGCCAAAGGGTCCCAAATTGCTTTTAGCAAGAGTGGTAGGAAAAAAGGAGTTTCAACTGGAAATCTTTCTTTGATCTTCAGACTGCTTTTTGATCTGCTCCTGAATAGGTGCCAGATGTCCTCTTCAACAGAAGAGAGTCCTCTGTTGGAAACCATCCTTTACTTGATAGACAGCCCATTTTAAAGATGAAAGAGACATAATAATGGCTGAGCAACTGTTAGCATGTGGCAGATGGCAAGATGGGAGAGGCTCAAATTGCTTGACTGTTTGCCACCATGTTATAAACACAAATATACAATCATGATTCTTCTCTTTTCCATTTTGCCCTTGCAAGAACTCTGTGACATAGGTGGAACTGAAAGAGTGACTGGCCCAAGGTCACTCACCAAGCTTCCAGAGCAGAGTGTATGCATACATGTACAATAGATATTTGCACCCTGGATTCCTGGGTTCTAGTCCAACAGTTTAGCCACTCTACTGCCTCTTTTTCTATGATGATAATGTACCTGGACTCTGAGTTCCAAGTTCAGGAACCTTTCTTCACTTTCTGGTGTTCTGTCAGCAAAATGAAAAGTCATGATTGTCATCTTGATATATGTTATACACTTACTGTATTTTTTATTTAAAGTCAGTATTGTTCCTAAGCAAATCATTTAGGCCATACACACACTTACCTTGAATCAGAGCTGATGCTCTGGTCTGTAGTAATCAATCCATCCCAAGCTGGGAGAGATTGCTCTTGATATAGAGCAAAGCTGCCTGTGTTGGGATGGTCTGTCCCATGCCAGTCCCTGCACTGGCTCCAAAACTCGTGCCAGGTGAGGAATTGGCACTATGGGCCTCTGATTGCTCTGAAGACTAGGGATGAAAGTTTATGGCCTGGGAAACTCTCAGGGATCGATTTTGGCAGCATGCCTTCTTGTGCCACTGAAATGAACTCCTTATGATATACCAGAGGCCTACTGGTAGACTATGCCAAGATACCATTTTGGGCATCCTAGACTGGTCTACGCTCTGTCCTGTGTGGATGGACCATTCTAGAAGGGAGTGGGGGGGATCTCTGCTATTCCACATTAGTGTGCTGAAGGCATACTGTGGTCCATTCTACTGCCCAGTGTGGAAAGGTCCTTAGGTTGCCTGATTGAAATTTTGTTCAAGGTTATAAGTTGAATAGGTTCATGCCTGCAGTAGGAATCCTCCTGGTGTGGAAGGAGACCATCTGAGAATATAAGATGCTATAAGCTAGGCTTGGGGATTGAAAAACAATACATAAGAAGACAACAGAAAATAATATTTATCTTGTTGCCAAGAAAATGCCATGGACCAGATTCTCATTGAGTGCCACATTTACGCGATTTATTTATAACTTCTCATTTATAGTAACTTTGCTTTGCCACTTTTTCAAAGACATGGAATTGGAAACCAGCTATTTTTGGGAGGGCAGTCAAAAGAAATCCCTGGGAAATTGTTGATTCACATTGCTTTCTCTGAAATATATGGGAGATGGAATCCAGGTAGTCTGTTAGCTCTCAAATTCATGAGGACCTAAAATAATATCTTTAAGGCATGTTCTAAAGCCTTTTCTGACCTTACAGGCCTTCATAAACCGAATGAGTGTCCCTTCTTATTCAGTTTCTTTTCTTTGTCTAATAGAGCTTCCTTTGCATGGTAGTTCTTCTGAAGATCCATTTCTAATTTATTTTCTGCAGGTGCTGTGATTGCCTGAGATGTTGTGGAAGAAGAGACCCAAGGCCTCGAACAGTTTGGCTTGGCCATCCAGAGAAGAGGGACCAGAGATATCCACGCAATGTGATCAACAATCAGAAATACAACTTCTTTACCTTTCTACCAGGGGTATGTATACCATGCTACAAAACCTTTTCTACTTATTTGTGTTGATATTCTACCTTATAATGTAAGATCTCAGGGTGGATAATAACCATTTCAAACAATAATTATAACTACAAAACCAGTTAGCATGATTGGCAAGGAAATGTTGGCCATAGGAAGGAACTACTGTTATCATTTATTCCTCAGCCAAAGCTGTGAGTGAAGAAAGAGGTGACCCTTCACCAGTTGCTGAAGATGTGAACTGATGGTGCAGAGTTGTGGCTGTCAACAGACTTAGTTAGAAAAGGAATGTAAGGTTCCCTTCAGGTGACAAGCGAAAATACTGAGGTTTCCCCAGTTGTTGCAGCTTCTTCTGAATACAGTCAAATTGTTTCTTAACAATTCATGCCATTTTACTGTACAGTACTTGTCACTTTTAGGGGTGTGTATGAATGCAATTTTTGGGATTCGATTCCAATATTTGAAACTTTGAATTGATTTGAATGTTTAAAATTTGAATGTATTCACATTCGATTCAGTTCAAATACATCTGAATCTATTCATGCGAATTTTAGATCCGTATTTGCAAATACAAATGTCAACAACATTCGTATGTGCACATCTGTACACATCTGTATGTATCCCATATGTATCCCTTTTTTGTTCCTTATGGGTCCATACAAATGCATACAGGTGCAGGAAAGATGCGTACGGGCAACCATGCATCGTGGACGTACCCATGCACATATGAATGTCTGAATAATTTGTACGAATGATTCAAAAATTCAAAATTTGTTTGAATGTTTAAATTCAAATTTATAGACATTTGTTTCAAATTTGAATGTCCAAATTTGACAAATTTTTCCATTATTTGTGCACATCCCTATTCATTCTTTACAGCCACAAATCTAGTCATCAAAACAGTGCTGTGCTGGCCAGGCGCCTGGAATATGATGCCTCCAAATGACTCAGGAGAGATAATGTCTGCTTTTCTAACACAAGCTTTTTTATTTACAAGTGGACAACCCTACATCAATTATTGCAATTAACTCAGAGACTAAGGCCATGATCAGACTGCCTTTTTAAAGATAGAAGGCATACATACTCATGACCCACAGGTCACTTATGCGTATACTTCTACAAATATCCATGCCCAGAATGAATCTTCCACCCCTCCTTTCCCACCCTCTCTCACTCACCCAGAGGAATCCTTTTGCGGTTCCAGTGGGGCTTGGAAGAGGCCCACGTGGCCACAGGAGTTTGGACCCCAGGTAAATGGGCCCCGGGGAGACAGGCAGGTGAGCTCTGGTGGTGGTGCAGTCCGAAAGGGTTCCTTGAGGTAAATACAGGCCTTTCTACCCCTGAGGAAGCCTGCTTGTAGTTCCAGCGGGCCCTTGGACAGGCCCAGAGTGCCGCCAGAGCAGGTAAGTAGGCCGTGGGGGGGGGAGGTTTGGGGGAGGCCAGCCCCAGGAGTGGGGGAGGCTCCAGGGTAATCCAGTATCCTTAGAAGCTTCTATGGATACTGGATTATCTGATTCGTAGACAGATAGGGCCCTTTGAATAGGGCCCTATTTGATCCATCCACGAATCTTGGAATCCAGATGTATTCGTCCAGATTTCAAATGCACAAATAATTCGTGCATATCCCTAGTTTATTGGCCCTCAACCAGCCCATGAGTTAAGGTGGAGAGCAATAAATTAAATGGAATAAAGGCAAGTTATATAGGAAAATATGGGAGAAGGGAATCAAACAATTTAATCTCTTGGAGTCCAATAAAGTTGCAGTACAGATTTGCAAGCATATGTTTTTTAAAAAGCTATAAATTGTAACAGCAAATAGCTTTATGTTTCCTTTCTTCTTCTGACTGAATGCATCCACTTATCAGTGACATTTCATATATATAGCCAATTAAATTCATTTAGTGCTCTAATAATGGAAACATTACACTTTTTGTGGCTGACTGCATCCACTTATTATTGACATTTCATATGTATAGCCAATTTTATTCATTTAGTCCCCCAATAATGGAACATTACACTTTCCAAGTATGCAATTTATTATTTGATTGATTTGTGTGCATCTTGACGGTTTTCTGCCGAAGAGTTGGAAGTCAAAATCCAGCTTTCTTCTTGGCACAATCTTATGCAAGAAATTATATTTTCATGCCTTCAGCAACCTTTGGTAAATAATCTTTCAATTTTCATTTGTGTTCATTTATTTTGCTGCTAAATGTTATCTCAGAAATACTGTATAATTATAACTCAGGGTTAGAGTACTACAAGTATTGCAATTAGGAAACTTTCATTCTGTGATGTTTCCAGCTATGGTAGGCTATTTTTTGCATTTGTTGAAGCCAGAGTCATGTGAACCACATCAAAGAATGTGACTGTGGTAAGTTGAAAAACGGTGGTGGAAGAGTGGGAGTCAGTACTGTGATAACACTTACTTATGCTCTGTTTTTACAGCACTCTTATGAGTATTTATGCCAGTATAGCTGCTGGAATAGTGCAGGGATGTGTAGACCCTGTGCAATTCCAGTCCGTCTGCTGCATCATGGGTGTGCAGGCACATGTGTACCCTGTACACTCATGGTGTGTGCACATCACCACAGTGCTGCTGCATGGATGGTATCTCTGGACCTTTTGGCACTTGCCTTTAATCAGGATTAGTGTGGCTACAGAGTCCAATAAAGTTGCAGTACAGATTTGCAAGTATATGTTTTTTAAAAAGCCATATGGTTTTTAAAAAGCCATAAACAGAGCCCCCAATTTCTGATGTACAAGTTCAGGCCAGTCTGGATCACAGAAGTGTGCAGAAGGCACTCTTTCGTTTTCTGGATTACCAGGGTAATCCATTTCAGTGCCAACCTAAAGCATACCACCAAAATATGCCCCCCCCCCGGGGATCTTAGGTTAATAACAGTAGTTTCTAGCTATCAGAGCCTTTTAAGAACATAAGAGGAGCCCTGCTGGATCAGGCCACAGCCCATCTATTCAAGCATCCTGTCGCACACAGTGGCCCCCCAATTGCCCATGGGCATCTCAAGCAGAGACAAGGGCAAACCTTCCCCTGCTCTCGAAATATGCTGCTTGTCCCCACAGCCTGAAAGATGTACTTAGGCATCCATTCTAGTAGCCATTGATACACCTGTCATCCATAAATTCGTCTAGTCCTTCCTTAAAGCCATCTAGGCTGGTTGCTGTTACCACCTCTTCTGCAGCAAATTCCATAGACCAATGACCCTCTGAGTGAAGAGATACTTCCTCTAGGATCTCCCCAAAGCTTGTGTGAGCTTCAGGGTAAGTGCAGGGGCTAGGTTGAAACAGCATTGCCGGCAGACTGTGCTAATCCTGACTGAGACTTGCTTTAATCCAGACTTGAGAATCTCATGTGATACAGACATACTGGGCCAGATCATGGCAAGTAGGCATAGAAAGTCCCTCTGTCTCTTATCTGTGAGGTGCATATATTGCCACCCCTTTAAGGAGCTCAAGGCAGTACACATAGGCCAATTCTCACTTGGCCTCTTAGTTTATAATTAGTTAACGTCTGGGCAAGTGCATCTGCATTTGCAGGAGGGGTTTGCAGCCTACAAATGCCCCCTGCCTGCCCAGATGTTAACTAATTATAAACTAGTGGTGGTGCATGAAATTGTGCACCACATGCAAACTAACGTTCACCTATCGCGACCAGAAAATTACCTGGAGCATCCACTGGTTTCCAGCGCGAGGAGGGGGTCATCTGAGGTGCCACACAAGCACGCTGGCACCTCAGGTGACCCCCGACATGGCTGTGCATGCCAGAGTCTCATCGTCACCATGGTGCACAGTTTTGACGAGTGCCATGACCAAAATGGCGATGCCCTGTGGAGGACTGGATGCACTACCAGTCACAGGTAAGTCTCCAGTCACATTAAGCCTAGGCTATCGTGTAATAGCATTCCTAAGTGTGAATGGATGGGAAAGCAAGTGCAGAAATGTGCCATAATTGTGGACCTAATTGTATTGGCCTGTGATTGTAACTGCATTGCAGTAGCAGCTGGTTTTAACTTTGTCCTATTTTATTCCCAGAAAAAAACTCTCCCTACATGATAGATTAGGCTGTGAATCAGTGACTGGCTTAAAGTTGCTGAGTGAGTTTACATGACTGAGTACATGAGATTTCAAACCCAAACGTTCATAGCTTGTGGTGCTCACTTTTGCTATTTGCTCTCTCTCCTTTTTTCTTCCCCTTTAGGTGCTGTTCAACCAGTTCAAGTATTTCTTCAATCTCTACTTCTTGTTTCTCGCCTGTTCTCAATTTGTTCCTGAAATGAGGCTTGGTGCACTTTACACATATTGGGTTCCATTGGTAGGTAATATCAAGTTTATTTATTCAAGAAAAGTTTCACTGTTTGAATAAAAGATGTCCTTTGTTACCTTATCTTACAGATCCAAGTAACAGTGTAATTTAAAATGGGTTTGGTTAGCTTATTTTATGAAGCCCGCTCTTTATGTGTTTGGGAATTGTAGATGCTCTGTCTGACTTTTAAACTGATTTAATAAATTTTTTGCCATCCAGAAATAAAATTTTAAGAAGCACACAGATATTTGATACAAACAGTAATTTATCCCATAATTCAGCTATTCTGGAAGTGTGACTAAGGGGCATTCTTTTGAGCTGGCCATAGGAAAAGTAGATTATGGTGTGTATATTCTAGCAATTAACCCTGCTGCAAGCAGTAATAAACCCATTGAGACCATGAAATAGAATGAACTGTGTATGTTGTAGATCTTGGTTCAGCAACTTTTCAGAGCTCTTGACTACACACTATATGGCAAATATGTAGAAGGACAAGGTAGATGAAGTTATGATAGGCCCATGTTTTCATGTTTCCCATACCTGTGGGTGCCAAGCATGCTGCTGGTGGCTGGTGCCCGTTGTGGTGGCTGAAGTGGAGGGCAAGAGAGGTAGAAGAGGTAGGGGGAGTTGAATGGGCAGGATTGTTGGTACAGAAGGCACCATAGGGCTTCAGTTGTATGCGAACCCACATGGAAATCAACTTGACTGAATATAATGGATCATTCACACAACAGGCCAACTTGAGTTGGCGCATGCGTGAGCCTACTTCCTAAGCCTGTGTTGTAAAGATAGAATGGAGGTCAGGGGAATAATATGCACCTCCTTGAGCTTTTCTTAAGGCAGGTAGGGTATAAATCAGTGATGGCCAACCTATGACACGCGTGTCACAGGTGACACGCCAGGACCTTTTAGGTAACACACCTGGTCACCCTGGCACCTGGGCATGTAGTGCTTGCTTGTTCTTGAAGTGTACGAAATACCAATTTTCAATTGAAGATTTAGCAAATGTAAAGAATTATTCATTTTTGCTTTTAATAAAATACATATATCAAAAATATAACTTTCTTACTAGACCTACAAATATCACAAAATTATGGATATTTCTGGAAGTGACACAGCACCTGAGTTAAGCTAGGTTTTCTTGTGAATTTTGACACACCAAGCTCAAAAGGTTAGCCATCACTGGTATAAATGCTACAGGTGAACAACCACGAAGAAAAGAAAAAGAAATAATTGGTTCATGCTCAGAGTTACAGGATGTGATGAGGCACGATCCGCTTTCCCCAAATGGCCCAACCACCATGATGTTACTCTTTGCTCCTGTTAAGATCTTTAGCATTTTTGGTGTCCTATTTAACTTTAGCTTTGAGAGGAAGCTAACATGCCCAGTGATGTGTTTATGTTGAACAGCAGTGGGCACTCTGCACTTACCACCCCCCATAACTGCAAATCATTGGTTTGCACTTCCAGTCAATCTTAGTGTTTTCCCCCTTAATTGCTCTGGTCAGTTCCTGCAAAAAATAACTGCTCCTTTCTTTCTCACCTGTTTGTACAGGAAAAGAGCTTTAAAAAGTCTAGATGGCTTTGAGGAATGGTTAGACAAATTTATGGATGACAGATGTATCAATGGCTACTAGAATGGATGCCTAAGTACGTTTTTCAGGCTGGAGGGACAAGCAGGATGCTTCTAAGGCCATTTGCTGGGATTTGAGAGCAGGAGAAGGTTTGCCTTTGTCTCTGCTTGAGATGTTTATGGGCAATTGGTGGGCCACTGTGTGCAACTGGATGCTGGACTAGATGGGCTGTGGCCTGATCCAGCAGGGCTCCTCTTATGTTCTTAAAATTGTTCTCCTTTGGACCTAACTGTAGAGGAAGTGCAAATGTGCAGGAATGCAGCTGAGTACAGTCAGAGTTTGGCTTGCTGTGCTGAAATCATTCAGCTGCATCTTTGCACTTAAATCTTCAAGGAGCTGTTCCAGCTACTCCTGGGGGGACCACTCTGTGCCACTGCCGTTGCCATAGAGCAACCTGGAGCTCACTCTAGCTGCCCTAGTCTGCACTAGTTGTGGACAGCTTCATTGGGAACAGCTAGTGATCTCCTGGTCAGTAGCATTTGCATCCTTTTCCAGGTGCCATGGTGATCCAGCCCGCCCAGGAAAGGCCATCCATACTTCAAGTGTAGGTGGTTTGGTTGGGGGTGCACCAGCACTTGAAGTGTGGATGCCTCCCTCTGTGCCTGATCTTTACTTCAGTGGAATGGTGTTATTATATCATTCCACTGAGGAAAGTGTAAATAGGTCCCAGGTCTGTGTAGCCATATCTGCAGTCCTGTGCAAAAGTGCTTATAACTTTTTTTTAATAAAAAACCTAAAATTGGAAACATGTCCTTTTCCATAACCATTTGTGGCTGGAATCCCATGTCACTGTTAATGTCTGGTTGCCCCAAAAAAGGAAGGTACATCCTGTTACCCTCCTCCAGTAGAGTCTACATCACGATCCTCAGATGAAGAGTTGTGTGTGCAAACCCAGAAGTGCCATTTTGGCCTGCAGGCACCAAGTGACAAAATAGGTCTAGGGCGCCACTGTAGCATCTCAAAAGATAATGGGGTGCATGAGAGGGGGCTGGGACGCCACAGTGATCTCCCTGGGGCCTATTTTGGTGCTCCCCAGAGGCTGAAACAGACCTTCGGGGTCAGCATCATGTGACCCTCCCCTGGAAGTGGCTTTTCAGCCTCTGGGAAGCACCAAAATAGGCCCAGGGCACCACCGCAGTCTCCTGAAAGGTAAGGGGGCACATCAGAAGGGGCTGTGATGCCGCGTGACATCCCCAGGGCATATTTTTCTATTCCCCAGAGGCCAAAGAGTCTCTTCTGGTTCTGCGCACGCAGCAGGAGCTGCATGCACAGAACCAGAAGGCCTAGGATGAAGAAGTGGTGGTGATGGTGCAAGGAAATTGAGGTGACGGGTGGCCGTGGGTGGAAAACAGGAGACCCCAGGGACACCTGGTATCTGTTGAAGCTTCGACTAAAGTTTTGACAAATAGGGCCTATGAATGTAGGCCCTATTCAGTTCAGCCATGAATCTACAAATTCATACATATATGTACGAATTCTGGATGTGACGAATATTTGTGAACATCCCTAAAACTGACGCAGTGCTGGTAGTAGCCAGATAAATGCTAGCCTGAAATCGGAACACTGGCTTCTCCTTGGAAGTGTGAGACATTCTACACTAACTTTAATCTGGATAATGGGGGAATGGGCTAGCAATGCAGTGGCAGGAAGTTGAGGCTGGCTGCCAGCTAAGGTCCTCATTTGGTTTCTTGGCATTTTTTTTTTTACCGTGATTTATCATAGCCTTAATTCCTCACTCTCAGTAACTACAAAAAAAGAGAGAAAGAGAAAAAAAAAAGGGGGGAGCAAATACACAAGAAAATAAATAGAGCACATAGAACACATATACAAAATAATAATGATGATGATGCCCCTTACTACATCTAGGTCTGGATCAGTGGGTCTGGAATAACCAGAGCCACTGATTCGGATTGTGTTGAGACATGGGCTGTATCAGCATTGTCTGCACTGATGGTACTGATCCTGTCCACACCTCCCCACAGTTGCAAAGCGTGGGTGAAATTCACAGCCACCCCACCATGCCTCCGAAGGCTAGGAATTAAAGGCTAGGTGCACTATGGCCACTGAAAAGCAATCTCCAGTAGTCCCAGAACATGGAGATGTGCTGTTTGCACACATCCGATATTCAGGATCAAGGCCCATGGCCTCTGGTAGTACTGATCTGTATTAAGGGGCTCTTAATCTGGATCCTGCTCCATCAAGTATAGGGTGGAGCCTCCTTGATTTTTATTAACATGCAGATGAGGAGGCCCAGAATCCAGACTAGAAGCCCCAAGATCTGAAGTAAGTGCAGAAAGGGCAAATAACGTACTAAATAATGTAAGGATGACCCAATCGCTTCTTTAACACTTAAGGGTAATCTCAACATTGTGTTTTTCATTGCTTCTAACTCTTCCTTCTTTTTCTTAATAGTAACATGATTATAGATAAACTATTCCTCAAATTCTATTACTGCCATTTTCTCCTTTTTGCATAGAAAGTCTATAAAGGGTCCCCAGTTTTTAGAGAAAGAAATTGAAGATTTTTCTCTTAACTAGATCCATCTCTGCCAAATCTGCTACTTTAACTTTCTAGTCTTCAATTGTGTGCTATGTTGAAGTCTCCCATTCCTGTGCATGTAGTATTCTTGCCACTGGAATGATAGATTGCAATAGTCTTCCATGTGTTATTCCATTACTCTCATTTTTAAGACATGCTGAGGCCTTGCTCACATATTCCACCGCTGTAAGCAAATACCAAGATTATGAAGAATCTGCATGCTTTTTCCTCATTTTACATGGTATTGAGTAGGTATCTGGATACTTAAGTATTGCTGCACTATTGCATTTGTTATAGGTAGGGATTCAAAAGAGGAGGATGTTAACGAACAGTTTTTCAAAACTGGCTCAGTGAGGCCATTGTGGTTTTTGTAAGGGTCCACATCACGTGAACCATTAGAATGGGGCATGTCAGCTGCCAGAGTTGTACATAAAAGGCCTTTTGTTCATTGTAGGCTGCTAACACAACCATTTTGGTATAGAATGACAACTTGAGATGGGTCAATGATGAAGAACATTAGAGCTTTTTTCCCTTCCAAAGTGATTATTTGTGATCTTGATCCCCAAATGCATTTGGACTTTTTTTTTCTTTTTAATGTGCATGTGTTGCTTCTAATTACAAAGAGCTAAGCTTCTCAGAATCCTATCAGTGATAGCGTTCTGGCAAAAAGATGTTCCAAGAAATGAAATGTCAAGTTTTAAACTTTCATTTATGGTTTTACTTTGGGAGGTGGCATTTAGGCAGATGATATTATGTGCCCTCAGATGGAAAGTAATCAACCCCTTTGAACCTTCTCTGGATTGGTTTCTTACTAATGACTTCCAAATTTTTTGAAGTTGGCCTATATCTATCTTTGACATTTGTATCTCTCTGTATAGCGATTCCAGGCACATAAGAAAGTAAACAGTTGAAGGCTCCTAAGAAAGTAAACAGGGAATTCACTTTCAAGGGAATCTGACCAGAAGAGTAAGAAAACAGTAGAAGTGATTGGATTCCTTTGGCGGAAGTGCGTAATTGCACTTTCTAAGTTACCACTGATGTTTTTATCTTATTTTTAATTTTCATGTTAGAAAAAAATTGGTATCTATAGAAGAATTTATAAGTTGCATAATTTAAAATATTATATTAAAAAATTAAAATTATATGTTTGTATACTTATATAACAGTGCAAACCTGAGCTAGGAAAGACTAGCACATCAAAGTAGGGATGTGTACAAAAATTTTTTTGCATTTGATTCATATCAAATCAAATGCAAGAAAATTAATATTCTGATAGATCCGTTTTGAATGTAGTAGGATTCGATCTGATACAAATGTTCCATACGAATGTTAGATATGAATCCCATATGTATCTGCTACGTATCTGCTACTTATCCCATACATATCATGCTCAGAACGCATCAAACCCACCTGAATCCACTTTGAATCCACTCTGGATCCATTGCAAATGTGACTGGGGCAGCCGCTTTTCCATCTCCCAGGTTCACAAATGTAACAAAGCTTTGTACAAATTTTCTAAAGCATTGGATTCAAATTCGAATGTCAACCTTTGAACGTGCCAACTTTCTATTCAAATCCAAATGTCTGAATTTGGCTGAATTTGTACAGTGCTTCCCCGCACTCTATGTGGGGCTGCTCTTCTGCATGGTTAGATAGCTGCAACTTGTGCTTAAGCACTTGGAATTATTGCCAATTGGCTTTTATCTTTGGCATACAAGGCCCTTAACGGCTTGGAACCGGCTTACTTAGCAGACCACCTCTCTCAGTAGATGCGGGGAAGCACGTGACTGCCAGTGCAGGTGCATCTACACACTGCACCACCTGATTACCCTGGCAACAGCGCTGCGCAGGCATGCTAGCGCCATTGCCAGGACTCCACTATTTGCACTTAGGTAATACACTTCAGCCTCCATTGACACTGATAAGCAGCACTTGCCAACTATGTACTCATTTTTTTTTTCCTGAGGGAGTGTAATCCCCTGGAACTGGCACGAGGGATTCTTATCTGGTATTCTCCCAGTTCAAGTCTACACTGCTACACAAAGCCAGCTGGGTGACCTTGGGCTAATCACAGCTCTCTTTCTGAGCTCTCACAAGCTTCACCTACCTCACAGGATGTTTGGTGTGGAGAGAAAAACAGGAAGGTTTGTCAGCCACTTTGAGTCCCCTTAAAAGTATGAGAAAAGCAGGGTATAAAAGCCAACTCTTCTTCTTTCTCTTCTTGTTTTCCTGACTCAGATGTAATAGAGAAATAAAGCTGGGTGGCATCTGGGTATTGGTGACATTGAATTCCAAAATTCCTGATGATCTCTCCTAACAGCTTCACCTAAAAATATTATGGTGCTGTTAAATAGCATTGGGATAAAATAATGCCCTTGGGGACCCACAGCTTATCTGCCAGGCCCCAGACACAATCACCCAAAACTATTTTTTGAGACCATCCTTGCAGTGTCTCTCTCTCCCATTCCACATAGGTGATCCAGGAGGATACTGTGATTTTCTGTATAAAAAGCCACTGAAAAGTCAACAGAGTCTCACTCCCTCTGCGTCCCTCCTGCAACACATCATCAATCAGGGCAACTAAGACTGATTCCACCTCAAACCTAGGTGTGAACCCAGGCTAAAATGGGTCCAGATAATCAACGTTATCTAAGAACACCTATAATTGCACTGCTACTACCTTCTCCAGAACCTTCTCCAGAAAGGGAATGTTAGCTACTGGGCAGTAATAAATCCATTGAGGGCTTTTTCAAGAGTGAATGAACCACTATCTTTTTAAAAGGTCAGTGGGGTCACAGCCTCATGCAAAGATGCATTCATCACTTCCTGGACCCACCTGGTCAACCCCTCCCTGCTAACTCTGTTAAACCAAGATGTAGAAGGGTTCAGAATGTATGTCATAGGCCAGACAGCCATAAGCATCTTGTCCACATCCTGTGGCCTCAGAAACTGAAAGCGATCCCACAAAATTGGAAAGGCAGCACACTGGACCTCAGTGGGGGTGCTTAAGTTGACATGGAGACAAGCAACTTTATCCTGTAAATTCTTCACAGCAAGCTTCTGAGCATTCCAATACTGGATATCTATTAGCAGGCCGATAACCACTGTGAACAGATCTCCTGGACAACTACTTAAGGATATGATGGAGGCTGTAGCTTTCACGATCACAATGTAAAATGATTATTTGCTCTCACATATGGTCAGTGATCCTCGTGGTGAGCTGTGTAGCACCTATGTTCGTAGACATCATCTGAGCTGTTTCATCATCCAAAGCTCCTCAGAAAACCAAGGAGCAGCTCAAGGTCCATGATGTCAGAGAGGTCAGTTGGGGCAATTGTGTTGATAGGCTATTGTATCTCCATATTTCACAAATTCATAAGGGCCTCAATAGAATCGTGGCCTCTGGAAATTCCCCCAGAGCATTTGGAAATCCATAATATTTCATAAGTTTCAAAGGCTGACCTTTCGGTAGAGGGGTGCTATCCTTAAACCAATCATCACTAGATGGTGAACTGAACATGGCAGGGGTGTAACATTACCCACCCACCCAATATCCAGGCCTTCTCATCAAAATCTGAAGCAAAAAGCTAAATCAAGGGTATTTTCCACCATATACATTGGACTAACAATAAATTGAGACAGTCCCATAGCTGTCTTGGAGGCTATTGGTTCAAATGTGCAGGATTTCATGCAGTGTGTCCTGTTTCCCCAATGCAAGGCAGAAACCTTATAGGTTGCCCCCAAGGGGGGCTTTTCTGGTGAAGGAAATATTGTTCCTAATAATCGCTGCTACATCTCCAGCCCCAGCCCCAACCCCTTAGCCTGAGCTGATGCTGAACTAAACTGTAGCACTCAGTTGCTATTTTCATCATAGCACCATAAATTTATTTTATTTTTTAGGAATATCAGGAGCATTATTATGACACCAGACCAGTAAAAGAGGGTTTGATTATTGTTAGAAACTTTAAATTATCATTGTTGTAGGTGGGTTTAAGCTTGTTATTAAGTTTATATTGTAAACATCTTCAGGATTTTTAAGAGACAAAAGAGTTTTGAGAAGTTTAAGATTGCCTTTGGACACAGTAAACCTCATATTCCCTTTGGAGTTCCATTGGAATTATCAGACTTTTCCATGGCTTTCCAATGCACTGCCGTTTGCAACAGAAGAAAACACATTGCAAAGCTATCACACGAAATCCAGGAGCAGTGCTGGGTTTCCCAATGGATATGGTCCCGTTTACCTTCACATCTTGTGAGCTGCATACAGAGTTGTTCAACAGGGATCTTCTGGGAACCAGTAAGAATGTAAAAAATGAACGAAAGAGGGTGAGGGCTTGGCTGGAACCAGAAGTTCCCAGCAAGGTGACTTTGTATGCAGATCACCAAATGCAAAGGCAAGCAAATCTATGATGCCAATGTCTGGTGAGCCAACAAAAGAATCAGTTGTGGAATTGTTATTATATCACACATTGCCTTTTGCCAGCTGGACATGGCCTAATATTATGAATGATTTGGTATTCGCTGTTTCAGTTTGTCTTTGATTTCTTGATGTCGTGTGTGTGTGTTTCTCACTGATTCTTTAAAAATATTTATAAATCTTTAAATTTATAATATATATTGCACTTCAGTACACAGTGGAACACGGTCCTCATAAGGTGTTCACACAATCTTATCTTCTACCCATTTCTTTTCAAATATATTCCTGTATTAACTGTTTATTTCTGTGTAAAGCGATTTGAGATTTTCATATGTGAAAAGGTATATTTTTTATGAATGAATGAAAGAAAGAAAGGACACAGTGTATTTTGTATTTATGCTAATAATCTCTGCTGAAATAACATTTTAAGTCTTGTCTGGGGTGGGAGGAATTGAAAACAAAGTGTGCTGCCTATTCCTGCTAGAAAAGCATTTCCTCTATGCGGTCTGACTGTGTTAATGAAAAGTGGTATCATATTTCATCTAGCGGACCACGGCTCATGAAGCTCTTCATTCATTAACTTCCAGTGTATACAGAATGGGGTTACCTGGTCTTTTATTCACTATCCGTTTTTTATATACAGAAATTTCTCTCTACTTCTCTCTCATGATAGGGTTTTGTACTCGCTGTGACCATCATCCGTGAGGCCGTGGAAGAGATCAGATGCTATATGCGTGACAAGGAAGTGAACTCCCAGATCTACAGCAAACTCACAGCAAGAGGTCAGCTGTTTGGCTCCAACTTTTGCACATCTGTTTGTTGCATCCCTTAGCTGACTGCCAGAACAGCAGGAGTTGCAACTCAATCAAATGTTGCTGACAATTGGAGTAGCTGAGTTTCTGGAAGCAGAGGTCATGTGGGGGTGGGATTGACAAGCATGCAGGCACGTGGCTTAACTGTTAACCATCCGTCCTGTTGCTACCAACCCGCTGGTGCAAGATCAGATAAATTCTTGCATGGCCATATCCACCATTTATTAATGAATAGGCTTCTGTCTTACAAAATAAATATTTGACACTAACTCCAGCCGCTCATGTGCCTTCAGAGCATACTCTGGATCTCTGTGCTTGTACCGGGAGGAGGTGGTGTTCTGATATAATAGCTATACTTGAGTCCTTATTAATGATGGCCATTGTGGTGTAGGGGCTAGAATACCAAAGTGCATCCTGAGAGTCCAGGGTTCAAATGCCCATGAAGCTGTGAAACCTTACTGGAGCAATCACCTTTACTATAGCCTACCTTACAAGTTTGTTGTGAAGGTAAAGTGGATGGCAAGTGATGTTTGCTATCATGAGCATTTTGCAGGAAAAGTGAGATGCAAATAGAAATACACTGATGGAGATTTGGAATTTCTGTGGCAGGGATTAACTTCACAATGCCCTCATCCTACCTTGATCTCAGGTGTTTTCCCACCGCGCTCCTTTAATCCGGTTCTAAGAAGATCCGGATCTAAGGAATGGGTACCCAATGTGTTTCCATGGTGGTCTAGCACCCAATAGCAGTGGGTGCTAGCCTCCCTGCTGTGGAAACATCAGAAGACCCATTTGGGAATCCAAATCTACCCATGAGGGGTCTGCTTGTCACCCCAGGTGTTTGGGGGGACAGGGTGTGCAATCTCCGAAGTGGCTTCGAAGTCATTTCGAAGTCATTTCGAAGTCTGTGCAAAACAGCTCCATTGAAGTCTGTGCTGATCTTCGGAGAGAACTTCGAAGTGCCTAGCCTTCTCTAGACCCCATTGCCAGACAAGCGCGGAAACAGGCTCCCTTTAATCCGGATTTTCTGCCTGAAGACCCCTTTGTAGACCCCATTAATGGGGTCTACAGAAAATCCGGATTAAAGGCCAGGAAGTACCCATTTGATCCAGATTTTCCCAGCAGCAATCGAAACAATTGGGTGCCAAATGGGTGCTGTAGTGGAAATGGGATCATCTGGCTCACACCCAAATGGGTCCTTAATGGGTGCAAAAATGGGTACTTTCTGACAGTGGAAAAATACCCCTCTAGTAATCTGGAGGAGAGGTTGTGAATTAAATATGTAGTCTCAGCCTGGGAGGGACTACTACCAGTGCAAAGAAGGGAGAAGCTACCACAGCCATCCAGGTCAACAAAAGGAGCACCTGGCTGTTTTTTAGGTAGGTCTTCTAGGCAGGCAAAAATGGGGAGGGGAGCTATCTCCTGGTGTGGGACTGCCCCCCTAAATTCTAAAGTTAAACACTGTATTTGATTCTTAAGCGTGATTTACTTCGAAGTGTTTTTCAACTTTGTACTTGTTACATCAGACCTCTTTTTATGCTCTTTGTTTGATCAAGCCGATTGATCCAGGGGTCAAATTTCCACCTGGGTAAAAAATGAATAGTAATTTTGGACAGAAACAGTAGCCACTGTACTTTTTCTTTTTCTTTCTTTCTTTCTTTCTTTTTTTTTGATGAACTGCAAGTGTGTGAGTGAGAGCACGTTTTGTTGGTTAAAAACCTTCACCAGTGTAGGTGGAAGTGACAAGATTATCTTGCATACTTTTGCAATTTTAGGAAACTGCTTTTAGAAAAATCTCTACAGAAATCAGGTCAATATAATATATGTTGTAACTGTAGGGATATTTTTTTAAAAAAAACCCGAATGTGATACAAAGTGACTCTACCATCCACACAAATTGTGTAATTTTTTGTATGTACAACTGAGGGTTAAAAAAACCGTTCTTGACATCTTCAGTTTTTACTAGATGTTATCTTTTCACCACACACCCATTATAAGCTGCAGACCAGTTTCAAAGCCAGGGTTGAGCTAGTCAGACAAAAACCTCTTTAAGTTCTTTTTAATGGAAATGTTTAAAGTTATAGCCGAAGTAAAATGTTTTAAGTCTAAGTAAATACTGGTTTAACATGTTTCTGAGATATACCAGTACTGCAAGGGGAAAATGTAATTATATATCTCTGATTTCTTCATCAGGAACAGTGAAGGTGAAAAGTAGCAGTATTCAAGTGGGGGACCTCATCATTGTGGAAAAGGTATGTGATTTGCAGAGATTGTTTTTCACAGTATAGATCTGCTTTTGTTATGCTGAAAGGGAGTGACAACTGTTACTGATGGTTGGCAGATTTAAGTATAGAATGTCTTTTCCAATCACTAGAACAAATTCAAAATTCATTGTGAAAGGCCCAAGTCTGAGACCATAATCACAGGAGACAAACTGATACTTTTAATAATCTTACTTCAATAAGGGACTCCCTAACCCATGAAGATCTGTTTTGGTGGGTCAAAAATATATTTGTCATTTTTTTTAGCATTGGATATTTCCTCCTGGATCAAAACAACTTGAGAAAATCCAAGAGCTAAACTGAAAACGTTTTTTTAAGAAATATTGGAAGAAGGGAATGTCAAATCGCTTCTGAATACTTAAGCTTAACTCAAGGACATCTGTAAGGTGGCTCCTTGAATATCTGAAACAACTCCCATCAGTTAAAAATGATCTGTCCTCTAAGGTAGAACAGTCTGCTTATAGTGAGGAAGTGGTAATCTTGGACTCCCAACTGAGTCTTGCCTATGACTCCATGGGGATGAATGGATTTGAATGTTGAATCATCTTGTGGAATTGTATTATTTTCATCTTGACATACAACTTTGTATGGTAACTCTACCTTTCTTTTGGCATGTACTAAAAATGTTTCTGTTCACCCAGGCCGTAGATAATTAGTGTCAGCTATGTTTCCCCTCCCTATTATTGGTAGGGTTATTTGGTTAGTTTAAAAAACTCTAAATTTAAAAATTGTATTTCTCTCACATTGTTTTTTCTGTTCACTTGCACCACCCTGGGACTTAAGTGTAGGGTACTATAAAAATAAATAAAATACTTATAACCTTTCTTGACAACAACACAGGTGTGATTTATTATTCCCTACTTCCAGGACATTTTTCTACTTTACAGTCTGGCCTACTAACTGAAAAATTCCTGTCCAAACACCAAAAGAGGTCCTATAACTTCTTGTGTTCAACCAAGGCTGTTAAAGTGCTGCCACCTGTTGAGACTTTGCTGTATTAATGTCACTCGGCTATATTTCATCCAGTACAGTACTTTATAATTTACTTCCAGTATTCACATGATGTCTTTACTACATGATGTCTTTACTACATGTAAATCCATAAACATAGGCTAAGAACAAATTAAAATAAATTAGAACCATCTTAAATCTAAACATAGATCCATCTTTGTCATTAGATGCCCAAGTGGACTCAGTGGCCTGGAGTGCTTGGTGCTTTTCTTAGACCGGGATAACCTAGCCAAAGTAGGCCATGCACTGGTACCCTCCTAACTAGACTACTGTAACGCACTCTACGTAGGACTGCCCTTGAAGAAGACCTGGAAGCTGCAGTTAGTTCAAAATGCGGCAGCCTGACTGCTGGCTGGTACAACTTACAGGCAGCACATAACACCTGTTTTGAGAGAGCTGCATTAGCTGCCTATATGCTTCCGATCTGAATTCAAGGTGCGGGTAATGACTTTTAAACTCCTAAATGATTTGGGACTTCAATACTTGAGGGAACTCCTCCTCTTATATAGACCTGCCCAAGGTTTAAAATCTGTTGGAAGGGGTTCCTCTGTGTTCCACCAGTTAGAGAAATCCACTGTATTGGGACATGGGTAAGGGCCTTCTCAACTGTGGCACCTCACTTATGGAATGCCCTTCCCTCGGAGACCTGTTTAAGGTGAACTCTTCTAACTTCTAGGCACCAAGTAAAGACCTGGCTTTTTATGAAAGCCTTTAGGATTTCATAAATATCACTATAAATACCCTGTATTTATCACTGTGTATTTATCACTGTATCACTATAAATATAGATAAAGATCCCCAGCTTGTTGTTCCTTTCCCACACCCCTCAGACAAGATGGTTCATGGCTTTCTGGTGGAGAGAGCAGGAGAGTAAGATGGCAGAACAACCCAGCCTGCTGCCTCCCTTCTCCTCAGGCAAGATGCTTCACAGATTCCTCATGGTAGTTGGATGAGGGAATTTCAGACCAGACACCATACTTTCAGCCAGTTTGATCCAATAAATGATCCCACAACCCCACCCTGTTCAGTACCAACTGATCAGCACATTTCTACTCGCCTGCTAAAATTATCCCTTCTATACAAATATTAAAGGTGTCACTCTCTTGTCCTCTTTTCCAAGTGGTGACTCTAGCCATTCCAAATTATAATTTATTGGTACTTCACTTTAAACAAAAAAAAACCCAGTAACTACTGTAATTTGGAAAAAAATATCCAGTTTGGCCTTGATATGAGCTGAATCAGCACTGGGACGAGGGGAGAAAACATTGTGAAGATATGGCATACAAAAAGTTAAATGAAAATGAATGAATAATAAATGAGTGAGTGAGAAGAGAATGGCTCACTGTTCTGAAAAATAATTCTTTTTCTTTCAACACTTACAGTATCTCCAGCCAGGACCATATACTGAACCTTAAACAACTATCCTTCTTATCTGTCTTTTTATAATGCAGAACCAGCGGGTCCCTGCTGACATGATCTTTCTGAGAACATCAGAAAAGAATGGTAAACATCTGGAGTCGATTGTGAAAAAATAACCATTAATCTTTCATGGGTTATTTGGGACAAAATAATTATTTTTAAAATCTAATGAATTTGTGAGCAATCTGGACAGTTCAGATATAGCTTTGGCATCCTGCTTATTCTATTGTTCATGTTTTTTAAAACATAGAAATTATTTACCCTGTAGACTTGCCATGTTGAATGAAGAATGTCAAGGAAAGGGAGGTTGCTGTGGCACACTGTTGTTTGTTCTGCCTTAGCCAAGCTCCATACTGGTTTGGTTCCTAATATATCTCTGTTTGTTCAGAAAGCACAACAACGTGGTTCCAAGTGGAATCTTAAGAAAAATAAAACATGACTTTAAAAATCACATAGCTTGCAGCAGGTAGGGCCTTGACTGTGGGCAATAATATTTATCAAGCAAATAGCTGTTAGTGGCAGTATTTACCCAAGTGCAGTGGTTATTATAGCCTCAGAAGCCATACTCAAATTGTTAGTACATGATAGAAACTACAAACAAAACAAAAGCCCAATTCAGTTGTGCAATGCAAAGACGTACATGGAGCTGTTTCCAATAGCAAAAGATCTGAATTGTTAAGCTATAACTGCATCCAGACAAGGGGTAAAACCTAAGATTATCCTAAGACTATGTTGGGATTGCCACACGTGTCCATAGGAATCCCAAAATAGCCCCAGGATAATGCAGTGATATTCTGCAATAAAGTTATTGTGGGAAAACCAATTCCAAACATAGGTTTTACAGATGAGGCAAAAGAACTTACCTGGACTGGACACCTGCCTGTGTGATCTATCATCTTACAAATGGCCACCAAAGCTGGGCCTAAAATGGCAGCTGTACATGCTGATGGGGCAGTGATTGCACATTTTGAGGTATTTTGTGCCACAAAATACTCAGATGTATGAGACACACCATTGCAGGGGGATATGTCCAGATAGGTAGGTACCTGCACTTGTCATGGTATCTGAGCAAAAAGTGATTATACCAGAAGTGCTTTATTCCAGAATATTGCTAAATAGCAATTTATTCAAGCATGGTTTGGAGGTAGCCTATGACACAGAAATTTGGAGGAAGTCTTGTTTGGATGCTAAGATACAGGACAGAACTGTTTCCATTAGATCAAACTTTGCATCACCAGCATAGTGTCTTAAACTATGCAGAATAGACTGGAATTTACCACAGTTATCTAGGATTATCTATGCTGATGGTACAGAATTCCTGTCTATTCTGCATAGCAAAAGGGAGCAGCAAGAAGATGCTTGATTTATGTGTATAGGAGGAAGTGTAGAAGACGAACAGCAAGCCTTTCCTGACATTTGGTAGCCTTTACAGGTATACATGTCACTAGATGTAACCATGGTAGCATTGGATAGTTTCTAGGTGTATCAGATCTAACATTGAAAAGCTGACATTTTTTAATACAGTATAATAAAATTGAATAAGATCAGACTTTTTTCAGTGTTGTGGATCTACCATTTGTTGGTGTAAACTCAAGAGAATACTGCCTTCTGAGTATACTATAGGAGTATATGTGTTCGACTGAGTATTATAAGATATTACACTGAATCTAATACTGAAAATCATGTCACTGAATTCAGTGCCATAGGATCTTTCTAGAGGATCAGATAGTTTCTTCCCCTTCTGCTCTCTTGAAGTGGCAGGCAGGAACTGGATTTGGGATCTGTCTTTCCTTCACCATGAGCTTCACCTTTTCTCATTAGAGTTCATTAGATCTTCACCCACACAATTACCTCCCACAGTTTTAATTTCAGTTCCCATAATTCCCATCACCATGTCTTTGCTGTTCCCATATTCCCCTTCAGTCCAAAACAGCTAGGAGTGCAGTCCAAGACCTAATCTTTTGTGTAAACAAGACTCATCATCATGACCACCTTGAAAATTAGATGTCTTCTAAGATGGACTTTAAAGATTAGGAAAGAATTCCGATTAACACACATTTTAAAAAATCTTACAGGGTCTTGCTTTCTACGTACGGATCAGCTGGATGGTGAAACAGACTGGAAGTTGCGTCTCCCTGTCAGCTGTACTCAACGCTTGCCCACTGCCTCCGTACGTAAAGTTTTCTAATCTGTGGCTTATTATTTTTATTATATTTTTCACTGAAAATTAGAAGGGCAGCATTCATTCAGAGCGTAGCTACATTGCTGCAGAACAGAGGGGCCTATAAGAAAAGCAGCAGTGGTACAGGTTTTTCCCCTCTTTTGCCCCCATTACCTGCATGGCTTCTCAGAAAGATGATAGCTCAGCAGCAGTGATAGGTAGATTGTCATTGCTTCTCAGCCTTTTGGCTGAGAAGATGGTCATCTCCCTCCTTCCCCATCTCCCCTGGTTTTTCTTTCGCATTTTGGGTGATGTTGAATGAGTAGAACAAATGATACTGCTTTCCCCGGGGCTTTAAGTGAGGGTATAGTTCTTCTATTGGAAAATCCACATGGGATTGGGAAAGAAGCAATGTCAGTCCCCTCCCCCACATTTTACTCAGAAGTGTGGTTAGGGATACCCTGCCTAGGGGAAAAATCTCCAGGGCTGCCTCCAGATTTGTGGAATAAATCCACAGTTAAAATAAAAAGTGCAGCATACTTGCTGCAAAGCGACGGCCGGTTGTCCCGACTCAAAAGGAAGCTCTGTAGTTCCATCAGAAGCTGTGAGAGCTGAGTCGGCACATGTGGGCACAAAGGCTGAGGCAGCCAGATTTGGGCTGCCCTCCTGCCTCTTGTTAGTCTCTTCTTGCTGTTCTGCACAGTGAGTGTCCTCTTACCAGCATTAAGGTAAGTGTGCAGTAGCAGTCTGAAAATGTCCCATGACGACGATTGATGGATTGTCATGTGTGATGCCTGGATTGTGACTGCACATTCTTTTGCACAGTATAAGTATACACAAGTCTGGATGCATCGCCAGAGTAATGTAGACAGTCATATTTGTACAGAATGTTTTCTTGCAAAGAAAGGCTTTCAAAATGCCCAAGCAGGGTTATGTCACATTGCAGTTCCTTGAATGCAAACTGAGGCTATCGGTCAAGGACTTTTAGGTGCTTTCCAAAACAATCTTGGCTCACTTTGGCACTGCTCCCAAGTAGTATACACAAAATGGGGAAATTACCTGCTTCTCAGATGTGTACATATTGCATTATAGGACCCCTTGTGAGTAGGCCTGCAGCATGCATTGGTGTGCATGCATGTGATGTCATTGATCATGAGCATGCTCAAGAGATCCTCAGTGTGCATTGTGCATGTGCAATAATATAATGTGCATGTATTCTGATGAGAGCCCTAGAACAGTGGTGGGTACATGTCCAGAAAGCAGATGAGTTACCGCTTAGTCCATAGTAAGTGCCAAAGAAGAACCATTACAGAAAGCACCTGGCAGTCCTTGGCCTCTAACTGCAGTCTGCATTTGTCAAGCTGCAGTTTGGCAAATCCTTGCTCTCAAGTAGAGTGTGTTTTTCAGCCATTTGTTCATTTGGTCCATTTGGTCTACTTTTCCCCATTTGCCTTGTGGCAGGTGACAGCCACAGCAGTGCAGTTGTCCCTTGCCAATAGGTCCTCCCCCATCTCCTCATCCCTTCCTGTCTACTTCAAAATGAATGAAAGCCACCAAGGATTTTTTGGTAGCTTTTCTGAAATGATACTACTGGCATCCGTTTCCAATGCAAACACAAGTTTCCTAATTGATAAGAAGTTTCCTCTTTATAAATTTTAATCCGGATTTTTAAATAATCTGTTTGGAAAGGGGACACAAAAGTTGTATGTATTTTTAACTCTCTCCTTAGGACCTCCTTCAGATCCGATCCTATGTGTATGCAGAAGAGCCCAACATTGATATCCACAACTTCGTTGGGACTTTCACTAGAGTGAGTAATGGTTATCAAATGAGGAATGTAAAATGGAATTTCTTTGGAACCCCAGGGCTGTGGCAGCTTTCAGGGTTTTGGACAGGTATTGAGTTTGAATGCTATCTGAAGCATTCAAAATAGTCATCCACTTCTTACATGGGGACTGAGCCTGACTTATCTGGGAATACATGGTTTGATTCTGCACTCCTCCATGAAGCCAGTTGGGTGACCTTGGTCTAGTCACAGCTCTCTTCTGAGCTCCAATAGCCCCATCTAACTCACTAGGTGTCTGTTGTGGGGAGAAGAATAGAAAGCTTCGAGTCCCCTTAAATGGGTGAGAAAAGCAGGGTAGAAAAGCCAACTCTTCTATGGAAAACAGTGAAGAAGCTGGAGGAGGCAGGACCACTTGCCACCAGGTCAACTCATGCAATAATGCCATAAACATGAGAGAAGCCTAGTTGGATTAGGCCACAGCCCATCTAGTCCTGTCTCACACAGTGGCCCACCAATTGATTCTGAGCCCCCTCAAGCAGAAGACATGGGCACATTCTTCACCTGCTCTCGACTCCCTGTGAATGGCCTTGAAAGGCATCCTGCCTGTCTCTCCAACCCAGAGGCAGTACCTAAGCATCCATTCTAACAGACATTGATAAACCTGTCCTCCATGAATTTATTTAATTCTGTCTAGGCTGGTTGCAGTCACCACCTCTTCTGGTAGTAAATGCCATAGACAAATGACCTGCTGGGTGAAAAAATTCTTTCCTAGGAGTGCCCCCTGGTTCTAGTATTGCATGAGAGAAATAATAATTTTTATCTGTCCACTTTTCCCACACCGTGCATGACTTTTTATGCTTCAGTCTGATCACCTCTTAAAACGCTACCTGTCAAGGCTGAACAGTCCCAGACATTACATCCTTTTTCTGTCCAGCTCCTTGAACATTCTGCTTGCCCCTTTCTACATCTTTTTCACTTCCACAATATCCTTTCTGAAGTGTGGTGCCCAGGATTGTACACAATATTCCAAATATGGCCTCACCCTAGATTTATAAAGAGGCAAAAAGATTCTTGCCAACTTGTTTTCTATTCCCGTTCTACTATTCACCTGGTACTGAATTTGCCATCTCACAGTCCACCATGAAGAGGAAGCTGAGCACTCGTGAACTTTAGCAGGAGTACTTCATTTGCTGTATCTGAAGAACAAATGCAATGCATGTGCTTTAATTATGGACTTTCTGCACTTACTGGTTGTCTGGAATAAATTATTGCATAGTCCTTTTTAGGGCCTTTTTTTTTCCGTGTGTTGTGTGGACGAGAGAGGTCCCAGCCACCACTAGTACAAGTGTTCCAAACAGAGTTTACTCCAGATCGGGAAACCCTTGATCTGGATCACCACCAGCAATCCTAGGTATCAAGGATCACCAGTGTACTAGCATGGATAAGTCCAGATCATGGAGACACTCAGAAGGCTCATGCTTTTGTTTTCTCGACTACTGACTTATTTTAATGGTGCACCAAACCACACTGATAAAATGGGTTCCCCGGTGTCTCCAAAGCTAGGAACCTTTGGGCCTAGCCTTCAGAGTTGCTGGAGGCAAGAGTTGTTGTCTGAAGCCCTTGCAAGGTTTGGCGTTGGTGCAAGTGCTGTGCTGGAACAGCTGTCACCATGCGAAGGGTGTTGCTGGATTTGGACCCACTGATCAGGATAAGCAGGATAAATGCAGAAAGGCCCTGTTTCAGGTCTGTTCTCTCCTACCTTGAAACTCCTGCAGATTTCATCCAGAATTCATTTTAAAGCAGTAGATAACATAGTTACAAAAGGATGTACACAAACATAGGACAGTTTTCTCTCTCAATCCTTCTTTTTCCCTCTTTCAGGAAGATAGTGACCCTCCCGTGAATGAAAGCTTAAGCATTGAAAATACGTTATGGGCCAGCACAGTGATTGCTTCAGGTAAGGCCAAAACTGTGTGTGGAATTCTGAGGGAATATGTTAGCAATTTTTAAAAAAATCTCTTAGTAATTGAAGTAATAATCTCTTGTCAGTGGAAATTAGAAGCTGGAATGAGGTTTCTTCTTGTTCTAACACCACTGGGGAGTTTGAGCTGACATCTAATTACCCCTTAGACATTTATTGATGAGAACATTTTAGGAATTCCAGTAACCTTTGGGCAAAGCATCTATTGCTAGAATAGCACTTAATTGCCCTTGATATTGACGTGTTAAATCTGTAACAGAAAAGAATATTAGAGAGATTATAAATGGAGCCAACAGCAAAACAACAGCTATTCCTTTGTTTGTGGCTCTGTGGAAAATCATCTTATAAAAGCAGAAGTAGATTTATTATGCAGAAAATAACAAAGAATAAAAAAAAGCCTCTGATAAATTCTTCTGAAGTAAGACTGGTGCCAACTCAGCTGGGATGTTGGTGGGTTCCCCAATAACAACAAAGCAAAATCTTTCAAACCTTCTTCTGTTTTGCTACAAGAGACCAAATGATTGTAATAGTGGCATGAAAGATGATTTGGACTTTAAAAAAAAAATCACACTAGGGCAGTTAATAGATATATTTCTTAAAAATGTTGACATCCAAAGGCTTCAGTGGGGACACAGGAAAGAAGATTCAGGCTCGTACTTATAGTCTTTATTTTTTTAAATTATTTTAAATTAAATTCCTAAGATAGCTTTTGGAGGACAATAAATATTCAACAAGAGGATCTAATGGAGGGAATTATAGTGTAATCCCCAAGATTCAGGTATTGATTGAAGTTCTTGGAGAAAAACAAGATTTATAAATTGCAGATTGACGTTGTTCTGCTTGTGGTATGGTGTGGCTTGACCACTGCTTGTCATCCTAACCTACCTGATAGAGAATGCAAACCACCTTTGTGAAAGCTTCCAGTGTGCTTTGCTAATTGATTTTAACTATTATTTTACTTGTATTTAATATTTGAATGTTTATTATTTTACCTGTATATACTTTTTTCATAACTTTTTTTATGATATGGCCATTTGACTAATCATTAAAGTAAAGTAAAATAAAGTAAAAGCAACCCAGTTTGAGTTCTTCAGAAGACAGGTGAAAATATAAGTGGCTGTAAGAGAGAAGGCTTAATTAAATCTTAGCTTCATCTTGACAGCACTTACTTATTCCGCATGACAGTATTTGGATAATTCAGAGTAAAAGTACATGTCGATACATTTTATTCTGGATTATCCTGGCTTTGTTCCCTTCACAATAAACTGTGATTTATAATCTGAATATAACCAATATGTGTCTCTGTTTTTAACCATCAGCAACTTATTTTTCACTTGTCCATCACTCACTTGCTCCTGACTTGCAGTCCATTCCCACGTTATCTTCTGGTTTACTTGAATCACTTTTTCTGAACGACTTAATTTGCTGCTGCTGCTTCAGTGACCTAATACTTTGAATTTTTGTTAAGCCTTTTCTGCCAGTTTGGTCTACTGGTTAGGGAGACGGACTCTTACCTGGGAATACTGGGTTCAATTTTGCCCTTCCCCATGAAGCCAGCTGGGTGACCTTGGGCTAGTTACAGCTCTCTTCTGAGCTCTCACAGCCCCACATACCTCACAGGATGTTCTTAGTGGAGAGAACAGAAGCTTTGTCAGCTGCTGTGAGTCCCCTTAAATGTGTGAGAAAAGCGGGGTAGAAAAGCCAACTCTTCTTCTTCTTCTTCTTCTTCTTCTTCTTCTTCTTCTTCTTCTTCTTCTTCCATGTTCCTACTCCCTCCACAAAGTTATCGTATGAATGAAGTTCCACTCATGGGAAATGATGAATAGGAAGCCAATTCCAATTTCAGTCTCAGAAAACCAAAGGAACGCAATGAAGATAGTATTGGGAAGAAGTATTCCCAATTAGAAAGAGAAGTGCTAAATGTATTTACCCGTATTTTCCGGCATATAAGACGACTGGGCATATAAGACGACCCCACCTTTTCCAGTTTAATTATAGAGTTTGGGATATACTCGTCATATAAGAAGACAACACCCGGCGTATAAGATGACCCCTGACTTTTGAGA
>MTQE01003428.1:26371270-26402759 GCA_014337955.1 Aspidoscelis marmoratus | reverse complement strand
CTGGATTCCCTGTAGACCCCATTAAAAAGAGGTCTACAATGGGGTCTTCAGGCATCAAATCTGGATTATGTAGAGCCTGTTTCCACCACAATCAGGCAATGGGGTCTATGGGTGGCTCAGGGGGGAACCCATGGGGGGGGGTACCCCAAAACTCAAAGCTTCGAAACCTGTGCACATTCTCCGAAGCCGTCTCCAAAGTTCCTCCGAAGTTGCCTTCAAAGAATAGCACAGGCTCCGAAGAGGACCCCATATGAGAGCAATGCCTTTGTTAAAGGCTCTAGAGAATCTTCGAAGTTTGCAACAGATCACTCTGGAGGATCTTCAAAGAATCTCTGGAGCATCTACAGAGATTGCACCCCCTGTCCCACAAAATACCTGGGGTGACAGGTAGGCCCCATGTGGGTAGATCCAGATTCACAACATGGGTACTCCAGCATTTCCACTGCGAGAAAGCTATCACCCATTGCTATTGAGTGCTAGACCACCTGTGGATATGCATTGGGTACTTCCCTTAATCCAGATCTACTAGATCCGAATGAAGGGAAGTACCCATTCCATAGATTCAGATCATCTTAGATCTGAATTAAGGGAGGTCAGTGGAAAAAAACCCAAGGTCTGTCCCATAATCAAGATCGCTTCTGATCACCTTGCTTTAAAAAGGACAACCCCCCTCCCCCTATTTAAAGTTAATAAACCTTAATGAATTTGTTTCCCCAGGAACAGTTACAGGAGTTGTTCTGTATACAGGTCGAGAGCTTCGTAGTGTCATGAATACATCCAATCCAAGGAGTAAGGTATGGTTTGCCATTGAAATGGCAAATGGTTAAGTTTGGCTTCCTGTTTGTATTGTCCAGCTCATATATGTTTTGGTCCATCAAAACGTTTGCAGGTTGTCATTATGATTTTAATACATTTAACGTGTTATGGTTTTAATGTGTCCATTTTATATGTTGTAACGCATCCTGAGACCTTTGGGTATAGGGCAGGATAAAAATATAAATAAATAAATCATCCTTATTTTTGTTGCTGTTTAATAAATCTATACTTTTAGCTGTACCCAAGGTTTGCTTCAGTATTTTCTTAGCACAGTCTTTTTCAGCTTGTCTTAACAAAATTATTAAGGGGCTTCAACACTTCCCTTCCAAGATCAGACTACAATGTCTAGGTCTCTTCAGTCTTGGAAGACGGCATTTAAGAGGGGACCTGACTGAAGTATATAAAATCATGCATGGTATCGAAAAGGTGGATAGATAAAAGTTATTTTCTCTATTGCACAGCACTAGAACCAGGAGGCACACTATGAAGCTGATGGGTAGATCAGAAAAGGGGAAGTATTTGGAATTCACTGCCACAAAAAGGTGGTAACGGCAACCAGGCTAGGTAGCTTTAAGAGAGGGTTAGACAAATTCCTGGATGACAGGTGCATGAACTGCTACTAGAATGGATGCCTAGGTACATCCTCCAGGCTAGGGAGACAGGAAGGATGCCTCCAAAGTCCATTTGATAAAGGATAATTGAAAGTTGATAGTCTTGTGTAATGTGTTTAACTCCCATTCAGACTCATCCACAATACACTGCCAGAACTACCCAAGAGCTAGAGCTGCCCAAGGAAAAGTCCAGTGAAAGGACTGCAGGTCTCAGGCATTCCAGAACTGTACTGCTGTCACATGATTGCCTTTGCTCTTTCCCGCTATTTTTACTTTGTCTTAACAGCTGAATTTGAGCTGCAGAGTTAAAGGAGAGGCAGGAGCAAAATTAAGTAGCTTGAGGTGGATATCTTCTTAGTGCCGTCTACTGATGCTTCAGACTGTGTAACGACCAGCAAGAGCTTGGGGATACTCCAGTAGGCCCAAAATTGGTTCAGCTTTTTCTCTATTTATATTTTGCATTTGATTCCCTTTCCAAAGCCGATAGCCCAATACCTGTGTGAATTCATCAAGAGAGTAACTTCAAGTTCCTTCTGATGAAGGAACTTTGGTTGATACTGGATGCTCCTAGGTCGGTGATGGCCAACCTATGACACGCGTGTCACAGGTGACACACCAAGCCTTTTTGGGTGACACACCTGGTCACCCTGGCACCTGGGCATGTAGCGCTTGCTTGTTCTTGAAGTGTACAAAATACCAACCTTCAATTGAAGATTTAGCAAACAAAATTCAGCAGCAAAAGTCACCAGTGTAAAGAATTGTTTTTGCTTTTAATAAAATACATATATCAAAATATAACTTTTTTACTAGAGCTACAAATATCACAAAATTATAGATATTTCTAGATGTGACACAGTGCCCGAGTTAAGCTAGGTTTTCTTGCGAAGTTTGACACACCGAGCTCAAAAGGTTCACCATCACTGTCCTAGGTTAATAGAATGTGTTGCATCTAATCTTCTCTTTTTCCTGTTTCTTTTCATTTTTTTAGATTGGTCTGTTTGACCTGGAAGTGAACTGCCTCACTAAAATTCTATTTGGGGCCTTGGTTGTGGTCTCACTTGTTATGGTTGCCCTTCAGCACTTTGCTGGCCGATGGTACCTCCAGATAATTCGATTTCTTCTTCTTTTCTCAAACATAATACCTATAAGGTATGAGAAGTTTCTTTTCTCTTACTTGCTCGGTTCATAATTGAATGCACTATAAAAATTAAGGTGCAAGATTATTGCAGATCTTCATTGAACTGGTCAGCTTCAGTTTCGCTGGCGTTAGTGGTTGGAGCATGGACTTCATGTGCCTCCAGATTCTCCTGGGGCTATATTGGGAATGTAACAATGCTGGGTTCCTGTTATAGCAATTGTTACATCTTCTCAACCAGCCTTCAAGTTATCATTCTTTACGAAATACCCAGAAACCAACCAAGCACATGAAAACTAATGAAGGGAATTGGGCAGTTGGCTGACTTCTGCAAGAAAGGATGAAAACTAAAGTAGCTGGAAGATAAGAGGTAAAAGCCCTCTTTATCTAACATGGGTAATAAGAGGAAATGGCAAAGTCTTCTTTAGATCCCACAATTGCCTTTTGCCATCTGGAGGCACCTTTGGATTATTGTGATGTTGAATAATTTGCCTTGGATTTGGTTGGAAATATTCTGTTGTTTTTATGATTGAAACCCATTACTGGTTTTTTTTCAGCCTTGTATTGATTATGAATAGAACATTCGTTATTCGTACGAATTCATATGAATTTGGACATTTGTACATGAATTGAATGTCATGACATTCATACGTTGTCATTCGTATGAATATTAATGTTTCGGAACATTCATTAAACTGGGGATATGTATGCGTTCATATGGGATATGTATCCAGGATATGTATGCATTCATATAGGATACGTATCCAATGAGTATGCATTTGTATGTTTGACAACATCCAGCTTACCTTAGTTCATAGATTTACATTTCTCTGCAATATTGTTCTTTAGAGCACTGGACTTTCTTTTCACTACTAGATGGATCCACAACTGACCATCCTTCACACTTTCTGGAGCTACTTGTAATTGCCTCCATTCCTCCCCAGTTACATTTTGGACATCTTTTGCTCTGCTGGGCGTATCTTCCAATGTCAAATCATTTTTTCTGTAGTGCTTTTTCATGAGGTTTCCTGATTTGCCATTTTGTCTCCTAATGGATCCCTTTTGGTCTGAGCTCTCCATTATGATCAGCTCATTTTGGGTGGTACTGCGTGGCATAGCTCATAAGTTCATTGAGATGCTCAATCCCTTCTGCCATGTCAAGGGGAACCTCTGAGGCTCTCCTTCATTGGAGGTCTTCAAGCAGAGGCTGGACCTAGATCTGTCTGGGATGGTTTGGGGAATTCTGCACTGAACAGGGGGTTGGACTTGATGACCCTAGAGGTCCCTTCTAACTCCATGATTCTGTGATTCTAATAAATGGCACCATACAAAAATCAATTGTGTTATATTTTTGAAAATAGGTTGCCAGACTTTTTAAAAAAGATAGTTTTAAAAGTTGCAGAATCTTTTCCTGGAAGCACGCTTTGCATTGTTATATGTAGGCAGTTTACAGTGCTTGGCATTCTATTTTTGTTTCTTACATGATGTTTTAATATTAAAAAGGATTGCTTGAATTATTTTATAGGAATCTAATTCTGAATTGGTTTTTCCTTTGTTTCCCCACCCTCACAGTTTACGTGTGAATCTTGACATGGGGAAAATAGTTTATAGTTGGATGATTCGGAGGGACTCTAAGATTCCTGGCACTGTGGTTCGATCCAGCACAATTCCAGAACAACTAGGAAGAATATCTTATTTGCTCACAGACAAAACAGGTACATCTTTAACTGCTTGGTTAGCTGTCTTGGAAGTCTTCGCTTGAAGGACTGATTCAATTATGAAAAAAATGTATCACTGAAATTTTAACTCTGTAGGTAATTAGTAATTTGGGGCATCAGAATATATTAGATCTAGTCCACACAGATGAGGTGTTGAAATAGACTGTACTATATTAAAATGTATATTAATCAGAGGCCCCATTTTAAAGTACTCCCTGCATAGTAAAAAGTTGGTATATACTGTATATTCTGGCGTATAAGACTACTTTTTAACCCAGGAAAATCTTCTCAAAAGTCAGGGGGCGTCTTATACACCGGGTGTCGTCTTCTTATATGGCAAATATATTCCAGACTATATTTTAGCTGGAAAAGTTGGGGGTCGTCTTATGCACCCAGTCGTCTTATACGCCAGTCTTCTTTTGCTGTGTTCATTTTTTTCTTTCAGGTCTTGTAGCTCAAGGGAGTATTAAAATAGTCTATAAATTTATTTATTTAATTATGCTTCTATCCCACCTTATGCCCAGGATTTTCAGAGTGATTTACAGTAAAATCAATATAAACACATAGTTAAAGATTCCATACTCCTCAGGACAAACTGCTCTGCTCTGCTCTGTAAACTATGATGTTATCAACATCTTAGAAGTTATATTTATTTAGCTGGCAGTCCTGCATACACTTGAAGCAAGCTCTATAAAATTTGAAGAGCACTTATTTTTGAGTAGAAATATATACAGATCCAGCTGAAGATATTTTGCTGAAGAAATAAATGATGCTATTTTATTTGTTTTCTCACTTGGATACATGTGGTTCATAGGCAGTTATCTATTTAGAACCATTTCTGTCTAGAAATAATTATCTAGAACCACTTCCACACTTCAAAGTAGTTTGATTTAGGAAGGGGAGTATGGGCCTCTTTTCCACATTGCTGGTACAATCCAAGGGACTGTACTCTCTCCCTTCTAGTACCTACTGTCTACACACGACAGAGCATATACTGCACCAAACTGAACTAGGAGGCCCCAAATAGCTACCTAGTCCAGTAGATTGGTAAACCCTTTCCAAGAGGACTCCTGTCCCACTAGCGGTGGTAAAATGGAGCATGGATGTATAAAGATGGCACACACCTCTTTGGTCTAGTGTACCATCAGGGACTCATTTTGGCAGTGTAACAAGGCCTGAACCTTTGTTCCTGGATGTCAGACCCTTCAGGTGAGCGTTTGGAGGAGTTTGGAACAAGGTTCAGAGGAGCTGGGCTGGAACAGGCATCCCAGTGAAGATCGCCTTGTTCCTGACCAAAGATGGGTCTATCCATTCCTGGGCCAGATCGCTTGTTCCGGTGTAAGGTAGCCCGCTCTGTAATGAACAAGTAAAGTAAGTGTGGAAACATCCTAGACTTCGATCAAATCCATTCTGCTTATGCTCAGAAACATGATGGCTGAATATGCCATCCGATCATGTCTTGTGACCCAGGGTCATAGAACCATTCATTTGAAGTAGGATACGGAAAGCACAGAGTCCCATTTATCTAGGCACCCAGGTCAGAAAAGCCTATAACTGTGCAGCTACAGGGGCCCGTTCAAATATTCTAGTAGCTACCTGAAGCAATCTGTGCACTTCTTCTAGGGTTGGCCTTGCTGTAGGATTGTGCTTTTGTCTGTCACTCTTCCTCATGAAACCATATTTAGAAGTAAGGGCTGCATTTGCACACAACCCTTTGCACTCGTTTTTTAAAACGCAAGAACCTCTAAGGTAGATTGGGGATGCTCACCCCCTTTCACGAATACCATAGGCTAGAAAAGGCGCTTTTGAACTACTTTTATTTTTGCTACATGTTAGCGCAGCCTCAGTTTTTTTATGATGAGAAAAAATAATAAATGTGCTCCACGTGTTTGATATTGAGGAATATGAATAAAAATGTAAACCAGCTGTTTTTGTTCGTGCTGTGATTTTGGTTCCTTCCCTTCACTAATTTAGGTACCCTAACGCAGAATGAAATGATTTTCAAGCGCCTTCATCTTGGTACAGTGGCATATGGTCTCGACTCAATGGATGAAGTCCAGAGTCATATATTTAGTATATACACCCAGGTAAGCTCAGGATCCCAAAAATCCTTTTTTGTTTTGTTCTGTTTTGGGGTCCTTGGTTTTTTGTTGTTTCCAGCACTTGTATTCTTCACTGTAATGGAAGCGTCTCTTGAAACTGGAGAGGAATTTCTAAACAGTTTGAGGTATGATATGGGTTGTGGTTATAATGTTTATCCTTTAGTGTGCTTTGTATCTGCCTCGCCTCTTTCTTCCTTAACAAAGAGCAGCTGTGGGCAGGTGGGCCAACGTAATTTGAGTCAGGTTTGACTCTTATATCTACTATCTGTTCCATTTTCCCACTGAAAATCACGTCTAGGCTACTGTGGGACTGAATGGAAACAATCATTATGCCACGTTTGAAAGATGAAGAACTGCGGTTTTAGTACAGAAAAGTCTGAATGGTTTGGTGTATTTTGAATTTTAACGGTTGTTTTTAGTGATATTTCCAGTGCAGTGAACATGCTTCTGCTGCTGCTTCTGACTCTCTCAAAGCAACCCACCAATATATTTCTATACTCATCTGGAGATTTTAACCCTGTATCTCCTAGGTTCTAGTCCAGTCTTTTGGCAGCTACTATAGCTGACCTTTTCTTATTAGTGATCAAGTTATGGTCTTTTTTCTGTCTAGTCATTTAGTTGTGTCCAACTGTTGGTGACCACATGGAGCCCAGAACACCAGGTCTATCCATACTCCCCTGCCTCAAGATAGTTTACAACAACAAGATGGGTTACAAAATACAGTGTGGTGATATTTAGCAAATTACAGTTATTATTAGTATTGCTACTACTTAAAAAATATAAATAGTAGTAATGTGCTATTCAGCATATTATGGCTATATCATTCAATACAACTCAATTGTATAACAGGGAAAACATATATAATTTTAGACCATTCCTGCATGCCCTACCACTATCCCAAATCAGAGTTCGGTGCAGGCCTTCAGAGCTCCCGGGGGGTGGGGGTGGGGGCAGTGAAATAGGTCCTCATGGTACGCCAGACCAAAGAGTTGTGCCATCCACACACCTCTGTGGTTTAGTATAACAACCCCTAGTTTGCTGATAGACTAGCCCAGGATGCTCCAAATTTTAGTAAATGCAGAAACAGCCTAAGAGTCAGTGAGATCTTTTGGTTCTGCTTTGCTTTCTCCATATATGAGTTCAGTATAACTTTTGAAAGCATCCGGACATATCCAAATTGCCCTTATAACTGGCAGACCTTGAAGAGGTGTAACCTCCTTCATCTTATAGATAAAAGATTGAAAGCAAACCGGTAGGTACAATGCCTCTATGATACTGAGACTGTCTTCAGTCAAGAAAGAATACCACCGTGTATGAAAACACAGGTTTTAACTTATATGCTCTTTTATTGAAGGAGAAAAAGGCAGCCTTTAACAACGGTAAAGAGAGGTTCCTGTTGAGTATAAGTTTAAATATAATTAAAAGGTTAGATTCTTTAGTAATTGGAAGCATTTGCTGCCCATGTTTCATTTAAACTGTAGTTCTGATTCATTGCTTTAATTATTGTTACCATGCTATGCCCTTTGACCTGGAAGCGAAACTTTTGTCCTCTTGACACAAGAGGTTAACAGGCAGGAAACTGGATGGCTATATGTTCACCCGGTGACCACTATAATTTAGTAATTGCAAAATTACCTGGAAGGCTCTAAAAATAGTATTAAAAATTAAATGTTCAGTTCTCTACTTCCATACTGGCATCTGTTTTCTTTTTCCAATATGTGCATGTTTATATGTATAGAATTCTGCCCAAAGTAAATTATTAGTCTCTCTTTAAAAATAAATAAATAAAGGGAAGTAATGTTTTACAGACTCTGATTTTAGACTTTAATCTGGCAGAGTTTGAAAGACTGAAGAGATCCAAAGACAGCCTAAGTGCCTGGAGGCAGTTAAGCATTGGATGGCAGTAAATGAAATTGAACTCTTTAAAATCAGAATTATTGTTCCTGAGACTTTGGGTGGGTTATAATCGTTCACCTGATTTTAATGAGATGGGTACTGTTTTGCCCTTGAAGGTGCAATTGTACAATCTGGGGGTTTTACTGAATACCTGGCAGCTTTGCAACATCAAAGTTAAGTTTTTGCTCAAGTCCATTTAGTATGCCAATTGTGACCCTACCTGAGGCCTTTCTGCTCTCAGTAGGAATGTGCACAAATATTTGAAAATCAGATTCAAATCAGACGAATGTTGACATTCAAATTCGAATCAGATTTAATGACATTCGAATTTAGACATTTGAATGGATTTTGAATGTTCCGAAACATTCGTTTGAATGATTTGAATGTACAGGTACGTATGTATTACATACGTATCTGTACAAATATTATATGCATTTGTGCTTATAATACGGGATGAAAACAGGATGCATACGGAATGCGCACAGATAAGTATAAGAGATACGAATGTTGTTGACATTCATCTCTTTAAATACAGATCTAACATTCGAATGAATAGATTTGAATGTTATAGATCTGAATCGGCTTTTTTGGCATTTGGATTTTAAACACTCAAAACATTTGATTTGACTCTAATTTGAATGCAAAAAAACACATTTGTGCACACCCCTAGCACTTAGGTGATTAGGCTGCCGTGAACTAAGGCTGGTAAACTTCAGGTACTGGTGGACTATTTGCATTTGCTGGGAGGAAAGTTTCCCCAAAGCATCCATTACCGGCCTGAAATGCGAATGGTCCTCCCATTTACTAGCCCACGCTGATGCACCTGGAGCCGGAAGTTCCACCTCCTCGCTGCTGCGATTGGCTGCTCGGATGGCATTGAGGGGCATGTTCCATCACTGGCTAACCCGTGATCGAACAACCCTCTCGCAATTCTACAATCGATCACCACACAATAGGATTTTACTGTGACCCATCCTGAGACATTTGGGTATAGGTTGATATAGAAATATTAATCAACAAACCTTGGGCCTAGTGATGGGGAAAAATGTTGCCTTCGCAAAACTGAAGATTCACATTAGGACTGAATATTGGCTACATTTGAAGGCCAACATTTGTATGCAAAGCGGAAGCTTTTGCATGTTCATTTGAAGCTTCATTACATTTGCAAAGGTGAATTTGTGGATTCGGAGCAGATTTGGATACATGACTGGTTGTGGCAAGGTTCAGTTAACTTTTGAAGAACAATTAGAAGCAAATTTTAAGGCCTAGTACATGTGAAGTGGCTCCATTTGCACAAATGTGAATTTCCATCCCGTAAACTTCAATGCAAAGCAAAAGGGGGTGAAAAAATCATGCATATCCCTACTTGGGTCTATTCTACAATCTATTAATTCTTTAATTTTTAAAGTATCAACTGCACAAGCTATGTGATAAGTCATCTCTTGTTAGGTCCTTAATTTTGGTTAGACCAAGAATTTCTGGAAAGATGTGACATGAATTTTATGCAATGAGGTCAAGTTGCTGTGTTCCAAGGCTGGAAAAAAAAAACTTTGGCCGAGTACATGAGGCATTTTCTTCCTTAATTCTACTGACCGCTGTCTGACCAAGTAACCACTGTATATGTGGCTGCAGCTGTTGTCAGTTGCCAGTAAGGGGAATTTCAGGCAGAAGCTCTTCCGCAACATCACACTGGTTTGGAGAAATTTCTGTTTTTCGGGGGTGGGGGGCGGCATTTAGGCTAAGAAGAACCAGTGCAGAATGGGAAATGGACCTCTGCCTGCAACAAGTGCTCACTCTAGTGAATAATATTCTGGAGAGAAGCACTTGCTGGCTATACCGCAACAGGGCTGGCACTGTCTGGATATGATATAATGATGCACCCATTCCAGTATTTCAACAGCGTGAAATGCTCAAAGAGCTCTTTTTGACCCACACACATGCACAGTGCCACAGCCAGGATGGTGGCTCTGTCCAGGAAGTACATTATAGTACTATTTTGGGAAAACCTGCAATTGGTTGGGTTTTCACACCAACATAGCGGAGTTACTGCAGATTTGCTACAAATACATGTGGCAATCCCACCATAGCCCAGACATAATAGTGCTATATATCCCCTGTCTGGATGGGGCTCTAGACTCACTTTTCCATGTTTAAACACGGATAAAGGACCTTTTAGTCCTTTCATAGAACTGGTTTGGTATAAAACTTAGCTGACAGTTGAAAAGCCTTCAGAAAATATCATTAAAAGGTTAAGTGTAATGCATTCAGAATTACAGACCTACATTTTGGTGGGCAAAAACCCTTAGTTCTTTTGACATACGTTAGGACCCTTTCTTTAAAGAAACTTCAAAAGAATATCAAGTCTAGTAGTGAGAAATTATTCTGGGCTCCTAGAAGGGACAATTCTTTTTTTAAAAACCCTCCTATTCTGCACCTTACTTTTGTCACTGATTTTTTAAATTGCTTGTTGGTATTTTGGATCTGCAACTTAATCTGTTTCGTTGATTTGAGCAAATCGGTAACAGACTCAGTTTAAGGACAGATAGATGAATAACATGATTTTGCTTTGTCTTCTTTACTTAGCAGTCCCAAGAGCCTCCTGCTTTAAAAGGCCCCGCGTTGGCTACCAAAGTACGGAAAACCCTGAGCAGCCGAGTCCATGAGGCAGTGAAAGCCATCGCCCTCTGCCATAATGTGACTCCTGTTTATGAATCAAATGGTGTCACAGATCAGGCAGAAGCTGAAAGGCACTATGAAGATTCTTGCAGGGTATACCAAGCTGCTAGTCCTGATGAGGTAAAAAGGGCTTTGAGGGGGATTGTTTGGGTATCTGCTTCTTTTTCTATTCAAAACCATTTAAGAATCCTCAAAAGAATTTGTGCACATTTGTTAAAATTCACACCATGGACCATTCTGCACACACTCCTAATACAGATTAAGTGCCCATGTACTACACTTCTAGCTTCATAAGTGTGCATTAACATGCAGATCAGTGAGGCCATGCCCACCTGCTTCTCCCCCTTCCCACCACCACCACTGGTCTACTCTGTGTGCCCTAGGTCCCTCCCAGACTAGCGGGTAAAAATCCACAGCTATATAAAAATGTGCAGCTTACCTGACTGTGAAGCGACAACTCATGGTCCGCAGTCGAAACGGAGGCCCACAGCTTCCTCCTCGGCAGCTGTGAGACTTCCGTGGCTCATCCGGTGAGGTGCGTGTCACGTGGGATGGGGCAGTCAAGGAGAGGTCCATGCTCTTGTTGGCTGTTTCTTGCTGTCCTGTCAGGACATCAGGAAACTTCAAATTTACCTGATACTGCAGAGTGAGTGTTGATCATTCCGTAGCAGGTAAATCAGCAATAATAATGTGCCGCCGCTACAAAGTATTGGGTGTCAAGTATGATGCCCACACACCAACTGCACATCAGAATGTGCAGTATCCCCCAGTCTGGACACACTCTTAATCTGCATCACTGGTAGAGCCATTTAATCAGGTCTACCAACAGACTGGCATGGCCCTAATCCAGATGGCATGCCTCCCCTGTTCAGGACTCCAGGGGCGGGGGGATAGCACACTGCCAAAAAGCACCCTCAGAGGCTCTGAGATGGCAATGTAGACTTATCCAGCCCATGCCTTCCTGTGGCTGGGATCAATGGGCCAGGTTATACTGGATCCACTGATCCTGACTTAGTGTAGGTAAGTGCAGGAAGGGACTATGTCTGTGCTGGATAACAGTTGTAATGATTTCCCTTGCCTGTATGAGGAAGCTACTAGCAGCAAGGTGTGTGACCGTTGGAGGCCCCTCTTCCTTCATTGAGGGGAGAATTTGAAGTTCTCTCCCTTTGGCAAATATGCCTCATTTTAAACTTCCCACAGTACCATTTGAAATTCCAAAGGAATCTTAGGTTTTTTGATATGCTGGATTTTAAAAGTTGTTACCTGTCCTGAGACCTTCGAGTATAGGGCGGAATAGAAATATAAATAATAAGAAATAAATAAAAATTAATGTGGTACAGAAGATGGGCTCCTGCTGTATCCTTCTCTCCAGCTACTACCTTATCATTTTTAAAAGATTCTATTTGTAAGGTCAGTGGCATAAAGTTTGATGTATTAGAATACCATTTGCTTTAAAAAGCACAGTTCAGTTTGGGGTGCATTTGTTTTGACTTATGACTAATTTTAGATACATATTTGTGCCTGAGTGTGTATATGCAGGCCTGTATTCATCTTTACATTGTCTCAGTCCTACAGCTTGTGTAGAAGCTAGGTGAAGCTTTCAAATAACAGTTTCTATTAATCAGCAGCCCTACTTGGATCGCACATGGAAACGCTACCTTTGAAATTCTATAGCAATAAAGAATTAAGGCAGGAAGATCAGTGAATGTTGAAATCAGATCAAAACCTTGAGAGTGTTTTTCCCCCTCCGCGTTTGAACAGCAAGGATAATTTCTACCAGTTGGCACAGGATTCATTTCCTGAAACACAAAGCAGGATTTCCTAGATTTGTTTCCTGTGTGCATTCCTGGGCAGTGACTTCTGAAAGCATCTTTATTGAGAGATCAGTTACAGCCTCTGGGGCTCTGTGATCCTGTCCGATTGAGGCCATACAGTAACAGAGAAGGGAAATGTAATAGGTAGAATCTGATCAGAGATAACTTGCCCCGGAGGATTCTTGGCAAACTGACCTTTAACCCTGATGACACTTCACCACTTCCCAGGATATGAAAGAATGTGCTGATCAAATGTGTTACAGGCAGAAACCTTTAGCACCACGTGGCCAAGAGAAGGCATTGGGATGGCCACTCATAACAAACAGAAGCTTATTTGTCACTCTCTGTTTTTTAAAGTGCTGCTAATCAGTTAACCCTCCCCACTTTTCTCTCTCAATGTCTTGATGCTGTTTCACGAGAGAAAATCTAAACACTCAAGAAGATGAGCTGAGGAGCTGCTGAATCATTTGACCAACATTCATAGAGTATAAAAAGAAATGCTGGTCACAGTTTCTTGTGAGGAGACCTAGCCATCTGGGTTTTATTCTAGAAATCACTGAAAATCAGAAGGGGAGGGGGAAATTGCCCTGTCAAACGTTTTCTGTTTTATTATTCTATTTAATCTTTGCTAGGAGAAAAGTCCCACCCAAAGAAATACTGCTTTGTTTATTTATTTATTCTTTGTATTTCTATCCCACCCTGTACCCAAAGGTCTCAGGGCGGGTAACAACATTTAAAATCAGACATATATAAAACAACAACAGTATATATTAAAGCAATAACAGTGTCTGTAAAGTGGGAAGAGACAGTATATTCCCATTTAACCAAAGGCCAGGGCAAAGTGACTGCTAAGCACTTGACACTGGAAAAATTTGGAGCCTCAAAGTCTACATTTATAACAGGTGATTAAACAAAACAGAGAGAAGCAGTAGCTCAGTGGTAGAGCAAATTGCCTGGAAAGCAGAGGGTCACAGGTTCAATTCCCAGCATTTCCCTGGAAGTAGACAGTTGCAAACCATTGTATCACTGCCAAGAAAACTCCATGGAGATACTGCAGCAATCACCCAGGAGTTGGCCATGGTTCAATGGTACCCAGAAAAAACAGAAAAGATCAGGAAACAAAATTTAACCATTGTCAACATGGCAAAGTTATTTTCAAACAACAGGAGGCTTATTGAAGACCATTATTTTATTTATTTATATTTATATTTATATTTATATCCCACCCCATACCCGAGGGTCTCCAGGCAGAAAACCTTTAAAATTGAACATATCAAAAACTATATCAAAACAATAAAAACCAATGCAACATTTAAAAACCAACATGATAAAAACAATGCAAAGTCGATTAATTAATTATTCTTATTATTAAGCAAGTTCTTATTGTTATTGTTATTATTAGGGCCAGTTTGGTTTAGTGGTTAAGGTTATCTGGGTCCGGGTATGGTTCCACCCTCTTCCATGAAGCCAGCTGGGTGACCTTGGGCTAGTCACAGCTCTCTTCTGAGCTCTCGCCACCCCTTCTACCTCACAGGGTGTCGGATGTAGGGAGAAAAATAGAAAGCTTTGTCAGCCGCTTTGAGACCCCTTAAATGGATGAGAAAAGTGGGGTAGAAAAGCTACTGTTGTTGTTGTTGTTGATTTTTCCTTCCACAGTTGTGTCAAATTAGGGCATCCTCAAACATACTTCTACCCCAGGATAAAAACTTGTAAATTTCAAGACAATGCCATAAGTTGCTTGGATGCCGTGTTTAAAATCTTTGAAAACCAGAGTGGGTGGTAATGGGGACTCACATGCTGCCCCTTATTATAAGCACCAGGGTGATTTGCAATGGAATAAACAGCAATAATAAAAGCACTGTGTTAAAACAGTAGAATATAGTAAAAAGAGCAATAAATATTTGCCTGAATGAAACAGCAATAAACATGAGCCACATAAAAAATTCACTTTTTAATATGTGTTTTTATAGTAATTGTTATATATTTATTTTATAATTCATCTTGGGACTTTCTAATAAAGGAGTTTGAGGCTCACAAGTGACCCGTATGAGCAAAATAGCTTCTGATAAAAAGAAATGTTAATCTAATTGCTTCTCGAAAGGTATTATGGAGGAAAAAAAAACAAGTGAACAGTTGCTGTTTCTGGTGGATACAGTCCAGGATACAGAGTAAAAAATGTGGGAACTGTGTCTCCAAATTTCCTCAAACAAATAAAGTTTTTCCGTTAAATACTATATTATAATCACAGTGAACATACTTACACTATTAGTGAATTCATTCTTCAGACACTTGTCACTTACATGAAATACACTGCTTTTTAGAACACTTTTACAGCTTCAAAGTTTGTAGAGGGGCTAAAAAAAATCAGGAAGAGTGTAGAAATTCCCCAGATAGTCTTATGGTGGCCAAGAGGGGGGAAGAGAAAGAAATGGATTTGTATGGAGTTTCATAAGAGAGCAAAAAGCTTCCTGATTGAAATCCTTGATGGGAGTTCTCTACTGCTGCTTGTTTGACTTGTGATATAAAATGAAAAAATAAAATGGCATTCTTCAAACGGTCATGAAAAGACCACAGACCAAAGAAAAACATTTGATCAGTGTACCACCCATCCTATGCCAGCTGGTCCTAGTTCAGGTAAATTGACCAAACTGAGGCCCTGTATGTGTTGCTGTCTTGCATACCCTATTGTTCCTTGCCAGTGGCCAGACTGGGTGGAACTAATAGGAAATCCAGAAACATTCTGGTCTTAAAATTCCCTCCCAGTGTGTCTGCTTGGTCATAATAACGGTGTGCACTTTTGCACTTATGCTGAGTGTGAGACCCATGCTTTGTGTACGTTTATTCAGTATGTATAATAAATACAGTGGCCTTTTCCATGTGACATGAGTAATTCCAATCCTTACTGAGCCAAAATGCATGACCCAGCCTGTGATGGCATGGTATGCTGAGCTACCAACCTGTGTCCCATTTTCACACCACAGCCCACTCCAACAATTCCTCCAGTGCAGATGGAATGTTCTGCTAGGAGGGATGGCTTCTGAGTAGACTGACACTTAGGGTGTTTTTCCACTGTCACTAGAAGTACCCATTAATGGGTACAAAAATGCCATTACGTACCCATTAACGGGTACTTAATGGGTACTTTTAGTGACAGTGGAAAAACACCCTTAGTCCAGGGGCTCCATTTGCTGGTCTACCAACCCAGGTAGAAAAGCTTTATGTGACCGAAGGGGGTCATCATGCCTTTGGCCACCATCACTGCTGGTGTATGACCCTCAGGACCTTAGAACATTTGTGTTGTAACTTTGAGCTTCCCAGTTATGCTTAGGAATTCCATTGATCATAAACAGATTGAGTCCTAATTTGCTATCAAAGAAACAGTTGCATCCATAAAGTACATACTTTTAAGCAGCCTATATAACAGTTAAATCTGGGGAGGTCACGTTGTACAGTTAACAACTAAGTAACATTTACCCATTGCTTCCTACCCTTTCCATTTGCATGACCTCTGAACCTTCAAGCTCAGCAGTCTATCTGACCTGTGACTTTTCTTGTCTTTAGGTGGCCCTGGTACAGTGGACAGAAAGTGTAGGTTTAACGCTGGTTGGCAGAGATCAGTCTTCTGTGCAGCTAAGGACCCCTGGCGGCCACATCTTAAACTACACCATCCTTCAGATTTTTCCATTCACTTACGAAAGTAAACGGATGGGTATCATTGTTCGGGTAAGTTGTACAGAATTGTGCAATGAGAATTGGAGCCAATGGAATGGATTGTAGATCATCAGAGGATAACTGTTTTATGAGCTCTTTCAGCTTGGAGTTTGTATTTTTAGATAATATTTTTCCACTCGTAACTGCATTCCTATAAGATCACAACAGAGTTTTTCTGCTTGGTTAAATGGCAAACACTCAGTATTACAACCACAATGGAAGGTCAGCTGATTTTCAGAAAGAATAGTGGGTTTTGTGGATTTTACTGTTATGTGTAACAACAATAAACATACTGGCTATAATATTTTCTCATTTTGCATTTAGGGGGACTGATGTCATGTGTAAAGGCAGATATCTTATGGAGTTGGTGAATAAAATAATCAAATGATTAGAACACTGTATATACAGGATATTCCTTTCTTATTTTTTAAAAAGTTAAGTCCCAAATAAGTTGCTTTCAGTAAATACTGTAAGGTAGTATCTAGATCAGAATAAAATCTGCTGTTAGAAAAAAAAGTGCAGCTTACCTGCTGCGAAGCCACGATACACCACCTGGATTTTAGCAGGCTCACCGCCGCTTTCTCAGGGAAAGGTGCACGTCACATGGGGTGGGGCAGCCAGTGGGAGCTGAGCTGCAGGCTCAGCTCTAGTTTGCTGTTCTTACCGTCCTGTCCGGACTGGCAGGAACATTCGAATTTATCCGATACTGCAGAGCAAGCGCTCATCGTTCCACAGTAGGTAAATTGGAAGTAGCAGTGCCATAACGCACCACCACTACGCAGTATCGAGCATCAGGTGTGACGCCCACGCCTGGAATGCACATCAGAATGCACAGTATCTGTAAGTCTGAACGCACACTAATTTGTGTTAGAATAAAAAGGTCAGTCTGTGTGGTGGTTAAGAGCACTGGACTTCAGTCTGGGTGATAAAAATGCAAGGATCTTTCTGCACTGAAAGCCCAGTGATCAAAATTTGTGGGTCTGGAACATCGAGGCTTGTTGATTCTGACTGCAGATAGGTTTGGACAGGGTCACTGCCATCGGCCTGGTGGCACTGGTCCAGACCAGCATACACCACAGCCTCTGAGGGCTAGGAACAAAACATCCTAGCTTTGGAGCCTGTGGGGGACACCTTTTGGGGTGTACTTTGACATGCTACCAAAATCACTGTGCCAGACACGAGGTGAGCCTCTCTCTGTACTGCATGCCTCTTTGTTTGGGATCAGGGCTCACTGCTCCGTTGTTAATCACATTTAAACGTGACTACCAGTGGTCCTGTTCTAGCGCAGATGGCATGTACGTATGTTGGGCAGGGCCTCAGACATCTACATTAATGGTTTTTCCTGTCATGTACAGGCAACAAGAAGTGGGGTGTGTGTGTCATGCAGAAGGCTGGGAATGGAATGGGACTTGTAGTTCAGAAATGTGTGAAGACTTGCAAACTGAGGAACCCTGCCTTAGGACAAACTCCGAAACAGCCACTGGCTCCTTCCTTCCTTAACTATAGAAAATCTTTACCAGTTTGATTTGATCATAAAATTTCTGAATTCAGTGGTCAGTAGACAAGGATGTCCCCAAAAGGATGGGGAGAACAACCCTACCTGGTTCCCACCTTAACTACAGCCTTAAGACACTGAGTACGTGCTTGCCACAGAGTGTGACATGAGTAATTCTAAAATATGAGGGTCGTGGTGGTTTCTGCTAAAGGCTGTCATCTAAGGATAGCTTTGGCAGCAGAAATCCTTAATTAGCTATGTTTCAACTCATTATCTCCCTTTTGGTTTTTCAATGTCTGCTGTTTAAGTCATGGTCACCAGATCTCCTTGAGTCCAAAAATATCTGTTCCAAGAGGTCCCATTAAAGCAGTTCAGTAGACCATTACTATTACTGCCGTCTCCTATTGGTAAGGAGGCAATTGTTTATATGACCGCAAAAAGTTTCCACTCTCTCTTTTTTCCTTTCTGGACTGGAGAATGTTTTTTTGTAACCCAGAGAATGCTGTTGTCCTATGTCAAATGGGAGCTTATTCTAGGGAAGGGTGGCTGGGAAGGGGGAGAGAAAAGGTGTTTGAACCTTTGCCAGTATCAGACCATGGTGGAAAAAGATGTGGTTGAGAAACAATACTACTGGCAAATCTTTCTGCAGATTTATACTTGTAATCGTGCCACAACATGGGAACGTGCTAACCTCCTACTGAACTTGATGGGAGGAAATGACTAATGCAAGGAGATAGTTGATACCCTATTTATATTGGACAAAAGATCTAAACTATCTGAAAGCTGGTTCTGTACCACAGGAAGTGGAGTCTCTGTTCAGTTTCCTACCAAAAAGATGTTAAATGTTTCTTAACAGTTTAAATCATTTAATACACAAACATCTATCTTAACTGATGCCAGAGATCTTTTTATTTTGGTATTTTTTCTGGCCTCCATTACTAGACTAATTGAAAATTGGAAGTTTACATTGACATATGGTCAGTCACCCCCTCCCTCTTCCAGAAGTAAGGTTGCTGAAGTACAACCTAGCATCTAGCAGTCATGCAAATGTTGGGGTATACAGTAAAAAAATGCTTGGTTTAAAATGTGTGGCAAGCTCATCCCGTTCAGTGGGTTTAAGGATTTTTAATTGCAGAGAACCATAGTTATACAGAAGTTTGCAAACTAAACCCAGGATGCAAAGGGGCTTGGGAAAGTGAGAACGGCCTCATGAGAAACCTAAAGGATGTAGCTTGGTTGAAACTAATCAACCCTGTTCACCTTGTGTCTTGAGAGCATGCAATTAACTTGTTTCCCATTTTTGTTAGTCTTCAAGTAGAGGTACTGTTGGTTCTTGGGCTCTTTTTGCACTGGGCCTTATTCTGGATTATCTCGGAACAAGGACCTGCCAGCCACGTGCCTACAGCAGGCTCTGCCCAGGGCCTACCATAGCATGCAGATGGCCAATCACCGTTCCAGGATATAATCTGGAACAAGACACAGTGCTGGCTTGAGGAAAAATATAACTCCCTCTAAAAACAGGCATGTTTTCTGATAGCATCACTTCAGAATTTTCCAGATTGCCTGGAAAAGTGCCAAAATGGAGCCATTCAGATTTAACTTGCAAAATTGGATGTGGAAGAGAGCTGAACCTCAGACTGCCCTGGTTTGGATCTAACTCTTAAGGAAAGGTTTATGTATATACTAAAGCTAAGCAGGATTTGGACAGTACCTGGATGAACCTTATGAAAGAGACATCTCTTTCAGTTCCCTGAAAGGGGAAAAAGACTATCAGTCTGAGGGATGTAAGTAAATATTAAGTCAAAGCAGTAAGAAGGTTACAGCATCTAGATACCAAAATGTTGGACAAATCTGGCTAGTACTTAGATAGGTAACTGTTAGGAAATCCCTGAGCTATAGGGGAGACTGGCAGTTTGGAGAAAAAAAATCCCAGGAGAAGGCAGCCTCTGTTTCCACACTTAAGTAGTTCTTCGATGGACCTGTCTTGTTGGCCTGATAAAAGGCCATCTGCACTTGGACAGCCTATTCTGGGGTAGGCCTTGCACTGCTCCAAAGCTCTCGAGAGCTTTGGAGCCTGATACAATGGCTTTGATGGCCAGGAAGTAAACAAAATGGGTCCTGGACTGGTCTAGCTGTCCCTGGAAGAGGTCAACTAATGGTCTGGTCAAGGAAGGAGAGGGCCAATGTGTGGAAAGGCCAATGGCAAATCACTCCTATACTGTTGTCAAGAAAACCTCATAGATGAGTTAATGTCATTAGTAACCTTTTAAAAACACAATAGTTCTGAAAACTTAGGAGAAATTTGCATTTATTAAATTCTATCTCTTTGTCTGTTTATGTGAAGACTTTTAGTGGTTTAGTGTTTAAAAAATACTGGTTTATGCAGTGCTGTTTTTGTTTTAATTTGTAATTTTCAGGCCAGTTTTATATTGCTTGTTTGAATTACTGGCATTTTCACTCTTACACTTGTATTCCAAGGCCAGCTTTCCATGTGTCTCTAAAGAAAGTTTCAGATACAGAGGGCCTTGCTGATTAAGGGCCCTTGTACGGAGCATCTGGGCTTCTAGATATGCATGTTAATGAGGATCTGTGAACCACCCTCTCCACCATTTTGGCTCTCTCTGGTTCATATGGAGTGTGATCCCAATCAAGGAGGCTCTGGTTAGGGTTACTGGTAGAGCCATTTAATTAGGTTTATCAGCAGACCAGCAGACCTGATCTAGCACATAGGTAGCATGCAGAAGCTCTCCTCCCATCTCCAGGACTACTAGAGGGTGTTGAAATTCATCCCTCATAGGTCCCAAGGCTAAGAACATTTGGTGCTAGCCCTTGGAGGTATGGAACTCACGTGAGCTTTGAGACTGCAGTGAGTGCTGGTCTGGACCGGTGCCATCATGTAGATGGCACTCATCCCACCTATGTCTTCCCGTATTCAGAATCAGCAGGTCTGGCTGGTCCAAACCCGCTGATTCTGAACACGGGGAGGTGAATGTGGGAACGGCCAACGATAACTAAAATTGAGAACTGACACTAGAACAATGACCCTGTGAACATGTTTGTGGCCTTCTCAGCCCTTTATTCTCTATTTTCTATCCACCTTATCCTGACAGGATGAATCAACTGGAGAAATTACATTCTATATGAAAGGAGCTGATGTGGTGATGGCTGGAATTGTTCAATACAATGACTGGCTAGAGGAAGAGGTACAGTAAATCTTGTCAAGTGGTCTGTATGATTTATGTTTATATGTGACATTCTCATTTTATATAGCAGGATCGCAGACCTAGGGAAGGTCCAACCATGTTTTGGGGTCCATGGACATATTTAAAATTTTGAGGGTGTGCAGTGGGTATCATCCTCTGAGTATTAAGTTTTCCTCAGACAGTGAAACATCTCTTTCTGTGAAGTTGAAAACTTGAGGGCAATTCTGCACCGACCAGTACACTAGGCCAGCAATTGTACTAGGGTCCTCCCTTCTGCACACTGGTATGGTCTAAGGGAGGCCCTGTCCCCAGTGGATGGTCTAAGGAGCAGGGCCTAAGATGGTAGGCCAGCCCTTCCTTAGACTATACCAGCATGTTAAAAGGAAGTTCCTAGTAAACTTGTTGGTTCAGAATACCAGCCAGTCAGAATCACCCTAAGGCTAGGGATTATTTATGATATTCAGAAACCATAATAACTTTAGGCTACTGGAAGGTCAATAAAAAAGCAGCTTTATGAAGTCTAGACTGTTGTATGAAAGGGTAAAAGAAACCAAATATGTTGGTTTTCTGATAATCCTTTTTTTTTCTTTCTCTCCCTCCCCTTCTCTCTCTACATTTTTTTCTCATTTATAGTGTGGCAATATGGCACGGGAAGGGCTAAGGGTCCTTGTAGTGGCAAAGAAATCTTTGACAGAAGAACAATATCAGGACTTCGAGGTAAGTACCTTAAATTATATACTTCCACATCTTTTCTTTTTTCTTAATCTGATTCACCAGCTGAGGGCTCTGCTACATAAAATTAAGTCTCGCTGTGTTCTTGAAAGGGATCTTGCAGCTCCAGCAAGGTTCATAAAGGAGGGCAGAAAGGTACATCATGGACTTTTTTTCTCTTTTTAGTCAGTTTGGAGCTTTTGGTTCTAAAAGGCTTGGAACCTGGTTACTTTAGGAACTGCCTGCTTCTGGGTTTCATTTCTGATTACTCCAAAGGTTGCGCAATCCCTTGAGAAAAAAAATCATTTTCACTAGAATGTCCAGGTAGCCTTGCCTTTTCCTTTACCTGTTAAGATTTTGACATCCAAAATGACACTACCTTTCCACACAGGACACTGTCCTTTGGTAGAAGAGGATCCAGAGGCCACCGTTCCACTCATTGATACAGATTACCAGAGGCCTTAACACCGCCAAGCACACTCTGTCCACACAGCTGAGGATAGAATGTAGACTGAGTGAGGACACCCGAAATGGTACCCTTGTCTAGTTTGCCATTAGACTTAGACATCAAGGTCTGCCAGAATGCTAGAGGTAGTATTTCAGAAGAGTTTCTAATCCTGGGATAGGGCAGGCTACCCTCTCCTAGGGAGGCCTCTTTGGTAGTGTCTGCTGAATGGGGATATGCGAAACTAATTAATTAATATATATATTTCCCCGAATCCCTCATTCTGTGCTGCCAAGCCAAGACAGAGCTCTGCCAATGCACAGACACTTCTAGACTGCATACAAAGTTATAGTTGGCATATTATGATTGGTATGTAAGCTGGATGTACAGAACTATAATAATGAAATATGATATTCTGTGTGAGGCCATCTTAAAAGATATAGAAATGTACTTTTAAAGACAAGCCTCTGTTTTGGCTGAAGGAGGCAAAGGTTGCAAAATAGATTGAGTTCAGGAAGCAAAGAGCTGATCGAATGTACATCAGCCAAAGAAAAATAATAATCCTATAAGCACAAAGACTGGTTACTGTTTGAAATTCTATACTAAAACCAAGGTAGAAAATAGAGGCTATTTTGCAGTCCTAACAAATGCTCAATTTAAATATTTGGGAGATCTTTATTAGGAACGCTGGACAGAAATGATGGATTTAGACTGAACCATTCTTTTCACTTGGTTTGGGTTATTATCTGAAATGGAGGACACTTATTATGCCTGCATCACTCCTTTGTGATACCAAGCCCAGCAGATATTATCCCATCAACAACAGTCCAGGAGTGCAGACTTAAGGTCATGTCTGCCCAAGAGGAAGAGAAACCCATATTTGGAAAACAGTTTACACAAGCATGACATCACCCGTTCCTTATGTCTTTAGGAGGAGGACCAACCACCTCAAATCCAGGGTTCAAATGGATCAATAAAAAAGTGAGGATTTCAATTAATCTTTTACCCAATGAGATAGACTTGCTCCTTTTTCCATTTGGAAAAATAGTATCAAGAGTCCAGTTTTTTCCTGTTCTGTATGAAGGTTTTTCCCTCCCCATTCATCACAAAAGCTGAAATCACTGATCATAAGATCATCCATCTCTGCTGGTAGCTTCACGTGGTTTCCTCTTGCTAAACTGAAGAAAAGGAAACTGGTTCTCAAAGAAGACTCCATTTTTTGCAGTTTGGTGGTGAGACTTACAGGTTGTTTTTCTTTTACTTTCCCCTTAGTGCCAGGGTTTACCTTAGAAAGAGAACATTGCCCCCAGACACTTATATACATGCTGTGTGGGTCTCTTTATTTATTTTTAAAGTGAAGTCCTTCTGAGTGTTTATTTGTTTATTTTCCTCTTCTCTTGCCCATTATTGGTGGCTGCTAACCAAACCTTTCCTGGTTGCTGACACTTTTCCTGGTTTTGAAGCTTTTGCTAAGTTTTAATAAACCTTTCCCTTTTTATCAAACAAACTGTCTTGAAAAGTATTTTGTCTTGCTGCCTGCCTGCCTACGCTAGAGAATCCTTGCCAATTTATTGTTTTTTAAAACAACAGCAACAGTGCACTCTGATCCTTTGGGCCAGTCGTTAGGCTAATTTCCCCATTCACATGTCCACACCACATCCCATGACTGGTCCTCTTGGTTCTTCATCTGGCTCTTCCCTTTATCAGTTCCATTCAGCTTTAGGCGCCATGCAGATCAGAGGACTGCAACAGTTTGCTGTAGTTCTAAATTTACATTTAGTAATAGCCATGGCACATTATTAGCTTTCGGATTTCTTTAGTCTCATGTAAAATTATACCCAAAAACTAATGGCAACAGCTCTATGGAGTTTTGCATATTAAGCTTAAGGACATGCTAATAATTCAGAAATCATTATTATTAATTCAGTTAGCGGAGTGTCGCCAGTATTTTTTCTGAGCTGCTCATGCAGCTGCTGTATGGTAAGGTCTGCTGTGCCCAGCTTGTTCTGCCAGCCAGTTCATTCTGCTGCTTTCCTGTCAGCTTGTTCTGTGGCTCCATCACTCATTCACTTGCTCACACGCTCTCAGGGCCTCTAGGGGATTTACAACAATCAAATGAACAGATACGCAGGTGGGCAACAGAATGAATGGTTGGAAGGATGAACTGGCAAGACATCCAGCAGACATCGTCATGCTGCACCCGTGTGTGGAGTTGCACAGCTTAAAGATGCAACTACTCAGCGCCCAAATTTCAGAAAGGTTTACACCACAAATCCCCCTCCTAATGTTTCTTCTACTAATGTCCTGGGTTTCTTAGTTTGCGGTGTCTGGCTGAGCACCCATTCATCCCCATAGTTCAGATATACAAGCGACCTCCCCCTTTAGTAGATCAGGGATCGTGTCGCCAATCATTATTTCACTCACAAGTAGCATCCACTGTGTCAACAATGCTAGTAGATTCATGCATGAAAATAGAAACTGGGATGCAATCTGTGAGTAGCCCACCTGATTCCAGGCTTTTCCTGTCCACATTTGCCTAATTATCTGTTTATATATTGCTTCTCATTAAAAAAAAATCTCCAACTGGTTTGCAAGGAAAATTAGAAACAGAAGTAGACCACCACATATAGAAAAGTCAAGAATTAAAAAAAATATTTAGAACTGGCTGGGTCAGGGAAGAGAACAACCATTCATACAGAGAATGGATAGGTAAAAAGGTAGATGTTTAATAGGAACTCAAAAGTTGTAAGTGTAGATGCTTCAGAAATAGAAGAAGCAGAGGTATGTAGTAAAGTAGCAAAGTTTGATGGTGATACTAAATTATTCAGGATAGTAAACATTGAAAGAGATTGCAAAGAGCTCCACAGGAATCCTAATTATGTACATAAACTTGTGAGGGCTGAGAGAACATGGGGTTCTGCTGGACACCTCAGTGAAGATGTCAGCCCAGTATGCGGCAGCGGCAAAAAAATAATAATAATTCAATGCTAGGAATAATTAGGAAGGGTATAGAAAACAAGCTTCTTTATAAATCTATGGTGAGGCCACATTTGGAATATCGTGTACAGTTCTGGTCACCAAACCTCAAAAGGATCTTGTGGAACCAGAAAAGGTGCAGAAAAGGGTAATCAAAATGATTAAGGGGCTGGAACACGGCCCTTACAAAATCAAACGCCTGATATGTCTGGGCCTCTTCACCCTTGAAAGACGGTGTTTAAGAGGGAACCTGATTGAAGCACTCTATGAAGCTGATGGGTAGGAAAGTCAGATCAGACAAGGGGAAGTATTTCTTCACCCAGAGGGTTATCAGTCTATGGGATTTGCTGCCAGAAGAAGTGATAAGAGCAGCCAGCCTAGATAGCATTAAGAAAAGGTTAGACAAATTCATTGATGACGGGTGTATGAGTGGCTACTAGAATGGATGCCTAAATACATCTTCCAGGCTGAGGAGAAAGAAAGAATGCCTCCAACAGCCATTTGCTGGAGTCAAGAGCAGGTCAAGGTTTTGCCTTTGTCTTCTGCTTGAAGCCCAAAAGTAATTGGTGGGCCACTGTGTGAGACAGGATGCTGGACCAGATGGGTTGTGGCCTGATTCAGCAAGGCTTCTTATGTAAGGTACTACCATAGAGAAAGCTTCGCTGTATTTTCAGGGACCCACAAGGCTGGTGATAGGTACTTTGGGGTACACATTTTTTGTTGCTTCTGTTTAATTGATTTTCTTTTTGGTTTATTGATGAAGATCTAGGATGCTTTTTAATTCAGTACTGCCCAGTGATTGTTAAGCAAAAGAAACAGTTGCTGTTTTAACTAAAACCACCCCATATGATCCTAATGAATCTGTCCTGGGGCAGATCAGATTACTGCAACATTCTTGGCCCAAGAGGCAATTCCAAAAGGGGTGATTGGTGGGCACCCCCTACTCAAAAAAAGTTGCATGGATTCATTGTGGCTTGCTGTGGGAACTATTCATAGAGTTTGTAATGTTGTACTGCAATCATATCTTTTATAAAACATTTTTAAAATATTTTATTTATATAAAATATACAATTATATAATAGAGTACATGTTCCTGTGTGGCTTCACCAGCTGTCATTCATGCAGCAATAGAAGATCATCTAAAAATCCTCTGTGCTCTTTCCTCATTTATTATCCTAGTGTATTTGCAGACATTTTGAGAGTTTCTTAGTTGCAATATCATTGAAAATGTTCGCCTAATACAAATTGAGATCTTGACCAATTGGGGGAGATAGTTGAGGGAAGGGCGCACTCATATGATACTTCTCCAGGACCACTGCGACTAAAGAAGCTGTAGGTGATCATCCAGACATAGCCATTGATCCCACTTTAGATTAGGAGAACCAAATTAGCAGAGAGAACATGTGGTCTCAGGATTCTGTTTCACATGTGTTCTTTTGAGGCCAAGGTGAAAGTTGGGATAAAAATGTGGGGAAGAAATACCAGAGAGCATAAGATGAATTAAAATACTGGGTTAAACTCTTGAACTCAGGTCTCCTGCCTCTAAGATTGAAACATGTCTGCACTCTGCTCTGGCTTTTGCGGCAATTGGTGGGCCACCATGTGAGAGAAGATGCTGGATTAAGATAGGTTGAGACCTCTGATCTAGCAAGGCTCCTCTTATGTTCCTGTGGCAACATGTCTAGGAATATAGTAAGACTTACTTTCCAAGCTGATCAGTTTAGGGCTGTCAATTGAAAAAACAACAACCCTTTCTCTCTAAGATGTTATGTTTTAGGAATTTTCTTATTCCGGATCTCACATAGATGCCTTTTCTATCTTGGTCATATTCAAAACCCACCAAGATGTCCTGCTTGAAAATCATGGGCAGCTGTTTAGGCTGCCTCATTTGCTAATGAAGCTCTTGGCTTGTGCCATGTGACTGGCTGGATACATGTCTTTGCTTAGAAACCTTTTCTGCCAATCAGTGTGATTGTTCGTTCTCCTTTTGCATGATGGATATTTTCTTTTCCTCTTAAAATCTGGATATCCAGATGTATGAACTTATGCAAATGTATCTAGCCTTTGTAGGGTGAATTCCCATTACAAGCTTAAAATGGTTTCAAAACGGTTTCGATCCTCGCAGTCCCCATGTCAGGTTGGCTTAAAACATTTTCCACATGTTAAATCGCCCCAAAGCATTGTAAATGTTAACACTCATTTCAACAGGTCTTGCTTCGGTTCGTGCATTTGAAACATTTTACATTTCTTACTGTGAGAATGGTGCAGTTTTAGTGGGATGAGAATGCATGTTTAGGGTTTCCCTCCCCCAATAGCTTGCTTCCAAAGATAGTGATTTCACTGTAAAATTCCACCCCTAACAGCAGCCACTACACTGTAGCAATCCACCCACTTCATACTTGATAACAATGTTGCAATTTTGTGCAATTCTGAAAGTTCTGACCTTTAGAAAGGGAAAAGAAAGGAAAGCATCTGCAGTTTCTGGGAGAAGTGTGAATATTTTTAAGGCTGTGGCAGTGAGCAGGTGAAAGGGGCTTGAGTTGCCGTTGCTGCTGTGTGCCTTGGGCAATGGGGAGAGGAGGGGAAAGAATCGCTGGCTGCCCGGTGCCATTTTTCCTCCATCCAGCCAAGCGACAGCCACCCAGCTAGGCTCCGTGAAGGGGTCCGTTATGGGTGGCACGTTCACGCCAGGAGGAAGAGGACTGGGCAGCCCCTAAAGGTGGCTTTTAAAAAGTAGCCACCTGAGTCTCCCGTTGAGTCACGTACGCCATGTACGATCCTCAGAATCCGGATCGAATGCAATTAAGTTGAAAGTAATGGGATCAGGCAAATTCGCGTTTGCATCCGGTTCTATTATTTTGGGTTAGGGAAACCAAATTAAGCTTGTAATGGGAATGCGGCCTTTCAGCCTAAAATGATTGGCCACTTTAGCTGTAGTGTTGCTGGCACTTTCTTTTCAACATTATACTCTCTACAGTTTATTAAAGTGAATTTGTTCAATGCCAAACAAATGTGAGATAATAGCTCTGTATTTGAGTTGATTCTAATATCTCGATATCCTGATTTTATGGCAAAAAAGATCCTGTTGTGCAGTGGGGGAAGGGAATGAGCACCTTTATTTGAAAACAAACAAACAATGATGTGCGAACATAAAGACAGGAAGGAACTTTTGGAAAGTGCACAACACAAAATACTAAATGGCAAACATGCAGTTAGCTGGAACAGGAGAAATATGCTGCAGGATGATGTATGAAGGTTCTTCAGTAACTTAAGTGGACAACCAGATCTGTCTGGAGATATATATATATTTTTTAAATCATCCCTTAAGAGGCATGGTTGCAGTATGGATTTCAAGCTGTATGTTCCATATCTTTAAGGGGAAAAAAGTTTTCTACATGGCCAGAGCCATACAATCGAAGGGATGCATTTTCCTGCACAAAAAGGTAAAGTAATGCTTTTAGCATGGGAGCTTTTTCTTGCAATGGATGGAGCATAATCCTGATTAGAGATGCCCCTACTAGGACTACCGGTAGACCTATTTAAACATGTCTTACCAGTGGACCAGTAGGCACTGGTCCAGAACATGGAACTTGCAGAAGAATGTTTGGGATCAGTGGGGAACCCATTTTGGCAGTACACCGAAGCGTACTACCAAAATGGGTCCTCCAGAGACTCCAAGGCTAGGAACCTTTGCTTGGAGCCTGGTGCTTGGAGCTCATGTCTTCCTGGTGAAGACTCAGAGGTGCTTCCTCTCTTTTACTGTGAGGGAATGGAACCTTAATATTTATTCTTTTCTATGTGTCATTTTAACTCTTTATTAAAACAGAACAATTTCTTCTGTGTGTGGATTCCACAGAAGTTTCTCATTGTCTGCTTTCAGAATTAGAGCATTAGGAGCAATAAATTTGTAGCTCTTATAAATTTTCTAAGTTTTACTTGCTAATTCTGTTTAACAGGCACTAAACCTAGCTAATTTGCAGAATCCAGCAGCTTCTTGATCCCATTTCAAGATGTTCTTTCCCCTTCACCCACACCCAATTGATTTCTCATAAACCTTTCAGGGAACGTGTGGACACTGGTGAAAGATCAGCATTTATTAAGATTACAAACGGAAGGTTACACATCTAGGAGGATAAATCATTTTCAAACTCTGCTTTATGTGTTTTACAAAACGTGCCTGAAGAGAATTTTTATTTTGCCTTTCCTTCCACTGTTCCCTGAGGCCCACTCAGAGTTACAAACAATACAATAACTATAAAATAACACAAAGCCTGCACAACAGAAGAAGTGTCTGCTTAGCAAGCATTTTCTTGAATAACGCAAAATGAGTACAGAGAAAAACATCCTTTCACAACGATCAACACCAGAGACAAGCAAACACAAAAGGCTTTTCTTAGTGCCTAAATGATCACTTAACAAGGTCACACATCTCCACAACAGAAACACCAATTCCATGGTCAGGATTAGCAGCACCAACCCAAGGGCCCAGGAGGAAGATGGGCAGATATATTATTAACTAATCAAATATACTTAGGTAATGCATGAATTCATGCATGCAAAAGCAGAAACAAATACGGAAGTTTTTGAATGACAAGTAGCCTTAAATGTAGAGAACAGAACAGAGATCAAGAAAGAAGAATGCCCCTTCTGCACAGAGAGATTTCAGTAGCTTATATGGGATCAGATTTCTCTAAAAACTTACAATTAATGAATTTTGCTTTTCAGAACTCTGCTCCATGATCTCTTGAGTTAGGTGTGTTATTATATGTGAAGTACTGACTGGTAAATAAATTCTTGTACTGCTTTGGTTACTAAGGTCTGTCTACATGGAATGGGCTATCCCATGCCCTGCTGCCTTGGAACAGGCAACTCATCCCAAAATAGTGCCAAGAGCTGTTCCATTGTGGGCAGCTCATCCTGACCCAACTTTGGCCTCTAAATTTGTTTGGCGAGGCATCCAGAAGTGGCACACTTCTGGCGCCACTCATGGTATATCAGACCATGACCTTGTGCTGTCTGTACACGGGCCACAATCTGATATACCAACTTGGAATGCTGTATGAACTGCCTTCAAGTGATGCGTGAGCTTGGATTGGGTGCAGCCTGCTCCAGTACCTCGTCTACTGCAGATGAAACAGGAAATCTTATGGTGACCTCCTGGTAAACCATTCTGCAGTACAGGTAATGAGTTCCAGCAGGTCTACTGGCACAGTGCAGACATGGCAACCTTGTGCAGAACCAAGTTAATGAAGCTCAGAGTATTTAGCCTTTGAGCTCAGTTAGTTTACAAACAAAACAGCAAAGTAAGGTAATCTAACATGAGACATTTAATGTGAGAGAAACAGAAGGAATATACTTCCACTAGAAATGAACATGTAGTAGTTTTCTGTTCCGTCTCTTTTGTTCTTTAAAGGACAGTTGAGATTTGCTGGGGTCCTTGGGCTCTCTCCGAAGGATTGCAAACCAAAGGTTAATATTGGCATTTCATCCAAGAAGGGATACAACTTTACCTGCAGGTGCCAGATTAGGATTGAAATCCATATTAAGTTCACACAAAAAGCAATGGTCTGTAAAATAAATGCTCATTTTGTAAAGGTATTGTTGCTACTGTACTCGGAATGATGCCACTGTCACCAGAAAGCCTTCCACTCATTTAACAACTGATCTGAAACTATAATAGATGTTACTTATCTATTTGTTTTTACATGAGTTTATCCTCTGTCCTTTTGCTTTTTGGGTAACAAGCAAAAGTAAACACACAAAAATTAATCTCAAAGCCTAGTTTAAAAATAAATTATTATTGAAACAGTAGAAAAATCATAAAAACAAAGATACAGACTCTAAATGTTAAAAGGTCTGCAATGAGGGCTACCACTAAGAAGGCATTCTCATGTGCTATCACTTCTTCAGTCTTGGAAATGATAGCCCTACCAGCAAGGTTCTTCCGGCAGACTTTTAACATCCAGGCAGGTGGAACCCGAGTCTTTTAGGCTGTATCCAGATGAGCGGAATAAAATCCGCCATTAACTGCTGAGAAGCCACAACGCACTGTCTAGACTCCAGCAGCCTCCCCACAGCTTTCTCAGAGACACGCACATCATGTGGTATGGTGCAGCCAATGGGAGCTGACCTGCAGGCTCAGCTCTCATTTGCTGTTCTCGCCATCCTGTCCAGACTGGC
>MTQE01003428.1:26352597-26371250 GCA_014337955.1 Aspidoscelis marmoratus | reverse complement strand
GGCTCAGCTCTCATTTGCTGTTCTCGCCATCCTGTCCAGACTGGCGGGAAATTTCAAATTTATCTGATACTGCAGAGGAAGTGTTCATCGTTCCACAGTAGGTAAATTCGCAGTAGCAGTGGCATAAAGCGCCGCCACTACGAAGTATCAGGCATCAGGTGTGACGCCTACACCCTGACTGTGCAGTATTCTCAAGTCTGGTCACAGCCTTAGAGTCTTGTGTGTTAATATCAACCTCTGTAAAATGGGTCTGCTAGCAGTTTGGCACCCATTGCAAAGCTTTTATAAGTTACCTGATACGTATTCAGCCTGAAGGATCTGGTCTGCTCATGCTAAGCAGCCTTAAAATCCTGGCAGTCTGTTAATGAGAGAGAATGGAAAATCAGGGTGTGTGCGCGGAATGGAGTTGCCGGAATCATGAACGGGAAACAATATCATAGCTCTCTGTATCAGGCCCCACTATGTTGTGTGTCTGAATGTACCATCACCCTTGGTCGTTAGGCGGAAAAGCCCCAGCTGAATGTAATGAATCTGTAAAAGAGAAACATGAGCAGACATCCTTATCCTGGGCCTTTCCCTCTCCTGTCTGCAATTTCTACCTTCCCCATATTTCCTCTAGTGTCTTCCAAACTCCCATCTTTGATGGTGTGGTATAATTTATTCCAGGGCATTGAAGGACAGAACTGAAATAAATATGAAATATGACAGCAGTTCAGGTCTGGATGTGCTCTTCATCTGTGTCAGTGGCAGCCAGCTGGCAGCTGGTGGGCTACATCAAGCCTCTGGACAGCAGCCAGTTGGCTCACCATCCACCCATGTTCTTCTAGTAGATAAAGAATCACATAATGTGGACTTAGCTAGTCTCTGCACATCTGGTTTCACGATGGAGGGGAAACTACTAAAAACACATGGGCTCCCCCACCCGTATGTTTCCTGCTGTGTTCCTCCTTGCTCCTAGACCTGGCAATGTGCTGGTCTGAGGTTTATAGTCACCTAAGAATGAATTAGCAGGAGCAAGAGAGGAATGGGATGCTTGGCCTGAGTTTAGTCCTGCACCCTATCCTTTGTCAGGGACTGTTCCATGTAATGGTTTACCACCAATCCCTAGGGAATTCTGAATCACATCTGCTTCTACTTTATATGTTTTTTAGTGGTGTAAGCATTTGAATTAGCACACAGTTGACTTCATCTCTTGTGGCCTACCTAGGCACGCTACGTCCAAGCAAAACTGAGTGTACATGACCGCTCCTTGAAGGTCGCAACAGTGATAGAAAGCCTGGAGATGGAAATGGAGCTGCTCTGTCTGACTGGAGTGGAAGATCAACTGCAGGCAGATGTCAGGCCTACTCTGGAAACACTTAGAAATGCTGGCATTAAGGTATGGCTAAACTAGTGCTGTGTTATGGGGTCCCTTTTGGTCTAGTGGTTTTGAGCCAGTTTGGTCTAGTGGTTAGGGAGCCGGACTCATCTCTGGGAATACTGGGTTTGATTCCATACTCCCCCATGAGGCCAGCTGGGTGACCTTGGCCTAGTCAGAGCTCTCTTCTGAGCTCTCATAGCCCCAGCTACTTCACAGGGTGTTCTCTTGTGGGGAGAAGAACAGAAAGCTTTGTCAGCCGCTTTGAGTCCCCTTAAATGGGTAAGGAAAAGCAGGGTAGAAAAACCAACTCTTCCTCTTCTTTTGCCAAATCCAATAGAAGAGCGTGAACAGAAGTGAGAAGATGGCATGAAGGGGCATAGCAAAAGATCTTCCATAATTCTAGCATAGTATCCACGGTGTCAAATCACAACCCCGGTACTGTCTAAACGCTATAGATAAAGCAGAATAAAGCTAATCTTCAGCTAATTAAATAGCATGGTTAAATTAAAAGGCTGTTGCCTAATGTACAAAAAAGATGTGGGTGATTAGGAATCTATCTGGGCAGAGGGCCACATATCCAGCATGATTCTGCTTAAATAGGTTCATTTTGGGCAGGAGCAGAATTATCTTCTTTACATCAGGCCATTGCTCCTATCAAACACTCATTATGGGAACAAATATTGAATGGAATATTACAATCATCTGTTTCCTCAGACTTTACTAATATTCCTGTAATTTTTATTCTTATCATTTATTTTTCATTAAAGTTTAAGAATCTACAAACTGCATATGACATATCAAACAGGTATGTAGTTCAGTAGAATTTGTGTGCAGTCCATAATATTCCATTCAGTATTTGTTGCCATAATTGGTCTTGAGTGATGTGCCATGATTAATTCTATGTGTAGCATAAGAATCTTTTCCCATTATAACTATATACCATAACTTGTTGCAGCAGAAATTAGCATTAGAGCTACAGCCTTTTGTGTTCCACAACTTAATATTGGCCAAATATTGATAGAAGACTTAATTTTAACCTCAGGGCTTTTAACAGTGGTGACACAAAAGAGGGAGAGTGAGTTATATTTTAATATGTTTTAATGTTCTGTGTTTTGTATGCTGTAACCGACCCTAGGATCATTGGATGAAGGGTAGGAATTAAACGTAATATAAATAAATACATTTATGAAAAAAACCCTATTTGGCTATTCTATTTTATGTTTTTTATCCTAATTTTATTATGACCTACCCTGAGACCTTCAGGTGTAGGCTGGGATAAAAATATAAAGAAATAATATAAATAAAATAAGCTTTGGAACTTTTTATATATCATAGGGGAAGTGAAAATTGCCTCTCGTTATAAGTAAAACGGTTTTTTAAGGGTTCACCTAGATTAAAGGTTGAGGAAATGCTTTAAGTCAGAAGGTTCAGTTCATTTCAGTGCCTCTCCTGAAATACAACATCTTAATCACACAGACCTGAAACTGGTTTAGGTAACCCATCCCATCCTACCTATAACTCCCAGTGCCTCTGAGTATCACATGTTGATTGGTAGTTCTGCTTGGGTGTGTCTCCATGGTCTCTTTTTGTTTCCCTCTTGTGTCGGATTTTAAAAATGCGGGTTGTAATTCGAAATAAAGCATCCCCATGTGGTTTGGGGCAATGCGGATTTAAAACGTACTTTCCTGTCTCCATGCAAACCGCTTTTTGTGAGCCTGCATCTTTTACTCCCATCTATGTGAATCATTAAATTTTTGCTATCTCCCCAAAGCACAAAGGGGTTTATTTTGCAGAAAAATACTAGCCATCACCTGAGTTTTGTTTTTTGTATTCACATGGATTTAGCACACATGACTCAATTTTTGGTTTCTTCATGGAATCAATTTTGCACTGAATGCTGCTCCTCCATAGTTTGATATGAGCATGTCCCACATGTGAAGTATGAGATTTTAGAGCCTTATCTTGACATGGCCACCAGAGGGAGATGTAATAGGAAAAAATATTCTGATGAATAATAAACGTTTATTTATATTGCCCTTTCCACCAAAGGGCGGTACAGAGGTACAGTTTAAAATTACAGAGTACAAAATCCAAACTAATCGTCTAAAAACCAGGTTACAAAATAAAATAACCTCCCAATATAACTTCTTCTGTCCCTTAGACATCTCTTATTCCAAGCTATCAACTAATGAGAAGGACAGACCCACAACCTTAGGTTTCCAATCCCCTTCACTACTTAAAGGTTGAATACTAAACGATCCATGGAGTAAACTATATCAGATGTTAAAGAGAATGGTTTTCAGGCCCTTATGAAATTTAACTAGCTCCTTTTCTGACCTATGAGCTAGTGACAGACTGTTCCAGAGATGTGGAACCAGAGGCCTCTTCACAGTACAGCCAGAACGGCTGGAGTGAAGAAGGCTAAGACACATGAGAACGCTTTCTCCATTCACACAGAGGGAGGCAGGAACGCGCCTACACACAATACTTTCCTCCCTCCGTGCGAATGGAGAAAGCGTTCCTGCCTGTCCTAGCCTGGAAAGGCTGGGATGTGGGCAGGGCGCTCCTCCTCCTGCCTCCTGCCATTGGATCAGGCAAAACCCAGGACAGGAGGCTTGTTGGATGCCTTCTCTGGGCTCCCGCTTGCTCCTGGGGCCCAGATCAGGCTCCTAGGGCCTGCAGGACCCACACACCCCAGGGACACGTGCACGTGAACAGGGCTTACCTGTTTGGCGCTGGGCAGTAACTAGGACAAGGAGGCCAGCTGTGTTTTCTGCCTGTGCGCCATGCATTCCCCAATTGCCCAGGGACCCGTGCCTGTGCAGATGGCCAGTTGAAACCAGTCAGGTCCCTGACCTTGTGAAAAAAGGCCTCAGGTCTTGAAAAGCTTAGAGCCTTGAGGTTGCAACAGGTGTATGCATACAGCCAAAAGGGCTTTGTCTGTTGATGGTAGAATCCTAGCTGGGGTGTACCAAGCCAATTTAGACACTAGGTAACCTGGAGTGTGCCCTCTATTGGCCTTAAATGCCAGTACTAATATTTTAAAGTAAGTTCTAGGGCAGAGGTGTCAAACTCAATTTTGCAGAGAGCCGGATTAAAAAAAAAAAGTACTGTCAGGCCAGGGGGCGTGACCGGAGGCGTGACCAGGGGCATGGCTAGGGCACAGAGGAGGGGCTGGGGCGTGGCTGGGGGCGTGGCTAGGGCACAGAGGAGGGGCCGGGGCGTGGCCAGGGCACAGAGGAGGGGCTGGCTGTCCATGGTGGCGCCCACGTACTCGGGCAGTGGAGGGTCCCGCCGCGCGTGCGCTCGCCTCGCCTCACCTCACCTCCTTCGCGCCCAAGGAGGACAGCGGTGGCGGCGGCGACGGCGGCGGGGGGGCGTATTAATATAGCCCGCGGGCCGCATCTTTGACATCCCTGTTGGAAGCCAGTGCAATGTTCTCCTTACAGCTGAAATATGGGCAAACCTAGGCAAGTTCATCACTATTCTAACTGGTGAGTTTTGTACCAAAGTTAGAGGTAGTAAGGAGCTTTTAGGAAAGCCTGCTAGGAGACTGTTGTACTTAGGAGGCTTGAAGGTTAGGAGCAGCTCATTCTCACTTCTAGGTTGTCCATGTAGATAGAGCTGCCCCTGTCCATATCTACCGTTACCTGCTATGGTAACCCCTCCATCTTGTCACCATGATGGTTGTAGCTATGGCTTCTTCCCTGTAGTTAAGTTTATTGCTTCCTGATGAAGCCCATTTTGGGATCTCTGTATCTGAGAAGCTTTGGATGGCCTGGGTGATGTCTTCTTCCATATTCCTCCCCACCCACCCTCAGTTTTTAATTAGCAATTTCTTATGGCTTTAGGGAAAAAATATGGGATAGAAGCATGGATGGCCCAAAGGAAAATTGCTAATCACTTTGGCAATGTTCTCTTATTCTGAAAGTGGACCGAAAATGGATTAGAAGTTAGGTATAGTTGGGCCCTAAGGCTTAGTATATTTGTGGTCCTTTTCATAATAACCTGGAAGACTTAACTTATATCTTGCTGCCTACACAGAGTTCTTAACAGTGGGGTTGAACAGAGTATTATCCTCACAATGGGTGCGCCCCATGGGCACTTTAATCCAAATTCAGTTCAAATCTGGGAAGGACTGTCTCCATGACTTCTGTAATTAATCTGAATTCGTCATCCAGATGTCCTCATGCAATTCTTTATTCCCGGATTTTATGAGGACTGTCTAAATCTGGAGGAAAAATGTCCTGATGAAAACAGGACTGAGTCCCCTTTATGGAGCCAAGTCTACTTATTTTCCCCAACATAGAGATGATTCTGGGCTGTTTGGGGTGGGGGTGTAGTATTTTGGCCAATGGCAGCCAGCTATGGGTGGTTTTTAACAGACGAAAAGCTCCCCTCCTCCCTCGCCAGGCTCACAATGCTACAGCCCTGTTCAAAAAGGGCAGAAAGAGGAAGAGCTGCTTGCCTTTTAAAACAGTTTCACTGGAAACATTTTGTATCTTTTTGAAAAGATACATGTTAGAAGCTTTGCAATGCTTTTAAATACTTGAAATGCTTTGAAATGCTTTGCATGGATACATTTTATCAACCAGGGTTTGATCCTTCACTGATCTGCCTCAGCGCACATTTTGCCAGTAATCTCAAAAGGGAGAGGTGTGGAATAGAAAGTAATTTTAAAACTGCCTTCAAGTTTGCTGCCTTTATTGCAGGCAGGGTTTGCATGGGGGGATTTAAAAGTCCTGTTTTTTATGTTTAAAAATAGTCCAAGCAGGACTAAAAAAGTTGCATGGGGACAGCTATATTCAGATTAATTGACAGGAACTCTATTTGGATTAAAAATAGTCCCCAAAAATAGTTCAAACAGGGCTAAAACCAGGACTAAAACTCCTGCATCGGGACACACCCAATGTGATGAAGATGCTACTAGGAAAAACACGCGGCTTCCAAAAAGTGCGCAGGTAGTCTTATTTAAAGGGGGGTCTTTCTTCCGCGAATTTTCCTCCTTTGTGGCACTGGAAGCCCAGAGAAAAGCCATGCATGGAGATGCTCTGTGGCAAAAGAAGCTTTTAAACATGTTTTTTTAATTGCATGTAGATGCCCCCTGATGGTGGTAGAACTGAGGCAGAGGTCTGTCCTACAAATCAAAGCATGCCTGCAGAGTAATATAAGAGACTGCAATGTAATACAGTCTTTCAGACATCCTGCTTTCAGGATGTGTGTAATTTTTGTAGGCATTTTTAATTGTGCTCAAAAACAGATTGGTAGCTGGTTAAATTAAAAACAAACAAAAAAACCCAGTCCCAACCAACAGTCTGGTTGCAGCATTCTGAATCAGCTGAGATTTCCAATCATATAGGGTGCTAAAGTAGACCAGATTGAATGAAACTAAGGAAGGTGTTGTCATGGGGAGATATGACACTTCTAAAGTGAATACGATCAGTACACCAAGCCCAGCCTTGTGTATGCAGCTGCCTAGATTTTCTTCTTTGAGTTCAAGTCTGAATCATCACAGGAATGTAACATCATCCAAAACAGACTTAACTCTTGTTTCCTGATCTCCTTCCTACTAAACCAGGAGCATCTCTATCTTATCTGGATTAAGCATCTACTTGTTGAGTCTTCATCCAGTATGTTATAGTGCTAGGCATTGTTTTAAATCAGGGGATTTCTTGGATTTACCTGGAATCAAGAACTAAAGTTTCTTTCATCCGTATACTGATAGCATCAAACTCCACAGTCCTGGGCAAACTTTCCCAGGAGTTTCAATGATATATAAAATACCATGGCAACAGAACAGAGGAGGGAAGGGATGCAGCCTTAAGGAATACTGCTAACCAGTAGCCATGGTTTCAAATAGTCTCCCAGGTCTGTGTCCTTTTTCCATACCATACACCTTGCAAAGACTAGAGTCACCATTAAAATGGTGCTTTGTAGTCTCACCTCAGCTAGGTATCATAGAAGGTCACCCATGCTTTCACTGGTCTGTCTGACCAGTCATAAGTTCCTAGCAAAGATCATTCACTAAAAATCATTTATCTTTATCTCCTAACTATGCCTCAAGCCAGTTGAAATATAGCTGGATAATCTGTGGTATCCAGAAACCCCTGGAGCTACAGTGTCTCTATATTTTCTAATTTAATATCTTTACCCAGAACTGGCCAGAAATTAAATCTATGGGATTCCAAAGCCTGCCTGCCTGCCTGCCTTGCAAAGGTTTCACCACCCTTAGGCAACACAAGCACACTCCTTGCCCTAAGGAATTCATCACAGCCATTACACAAAAACTCATCACTGGCTTATCCTACAGGCTGGGAGGAATAAGGGTTGAGCAGGCATGCGATGGTTCACACTTTTCCAAGGGTCACATTTATGTCCTCAGTCTATACAAATGGAAATAGATCCATTTTAATAGGACAAGCAAAGAGCAAAGTTACATCTACCGTGCCTATTTCAATTGTGGTATCAAAGCTAGCACATGTCCAGGCCATTTAATCTTCTGTGTCATGCAGATTTGTCATGGTAGGCTGTTGAGCAGCATACCTTCTCCCTCTTTGCCCACCTGAAACATCCCTACTGAAAAAAATGCCTGTCAATGTAATGGCAACAATGAGAAATGCTTCCACCACATGGCCACCATAGAATGTAACCCACGCTTGATCAAACGTATTCTAAGGGCTCGTCCCCATGAGCTCCATTTACTTCGGGGTGGATTCAGGGCAGTCCTAATGCATATCGTAGCATTAAAACGTCCCCATGTGATTGAGGACACCGCAGGTTGAGCGCAAATCTACCTGTCCCCATGAAAAACACAGTAAAACTCTGCATCAGGGAACCACATCCTTTTTTCTCCACCCCCTCCTCCCTGGGTACAAGCATGACACACACACCCTTGCCTGATTGCCCGATCTGCAAGGCATGCATGAATGCTTGATGTAGCGCCTGACAGCTTCCCTGCACTCAGCTGAGCAAGATCAACTGTCAGACAGAGGTATGTCCACTGTTAAGCGGAGAAGCGCATCTCTGCTAAAATAATTGAAAGACAGCCATGGCTTCAATCAGTGAGCCGCTTTGTCTTCTGCACCTCCAAAAACCATACACTGCATCCATAGAGTTGATAACAGGAAGGGAACCCACCTCAGTGATTGAAGCCGTGGCTGTTTTTCAATACCTCAATCTGACAGCTGATCTTGCTCAGCTGAGTGCAGGGAAACTGTCAGGCACTCGTGCACTACATCAAGCACCCATGTGTGCCTTGCAAATCGGGCGATCAGGCAAGCGGGGGCATGCTTGTACCTGGAGAGACATAGGGCAAATGAGAGATCACTTTTGAAATGATCCCCAGTTGCAATCACATTGCGCAGGGCGGGGACAGTGAAACCCTGCCCGCTAATGCTCCAACCACCAAACTCCTCCCTCAATAACCCGGGAGTGTCCCCATGACTTAAGTTAATATGTGCTTGCCTTCCTAATTTGGAGCGAGAACAGTTAGAAAGGGGGGGGGTGCCGCGGATTTTTGCCGTTTGTCGCGCATGTAGCCCAGATTAGAGGCTTTCCATGCAGACGCTCCGAGGCGAACTCAGATTCCCCTCACAGTATTTTGATCATGTGGATGAGCCCTAAGTTTTCTGCAAGTGTCACAGGACACAGTTGAAGACAGTGCTCAGAAATTATTGTGTTGGGTGCCCTGTCCATTTTGCTACCCCCAAAAGGACTCAGAAATGCCATTTTTTTACTCCCCAGGCTGCTCCACACTGTCCAATGTGGATGAAGCACAATAGGTTGGAGCCCCTGCTATTCCCCACTTGTGTGTGGCTTGAAGAGACCTAGACCAGAGCCTCCAGGGTCTGAGCTGGGCCAAGCCGGTACGCTAGGAGTCCTTGGAGTTGGCATCTGGATCTGCCTCCCCCTGATCCAGATTATACTCTATCTTGTGAGGATGGAGTGTACCAGCAGTGGGCAGGTCTTCCCTCCCATATTCTGTCCTAATATGCAGAAGGGGGGCCCTTAGTGCTCTTGTTGGTGAGGAACGTGAGCAAGTGCAGAAAGACCCATTGATACTAATTATACAAATTCCTGGTGCAACTGGATCTTGAGTGCTGTGCGCAGTTTTGCATATCAAAAATACAGCCGCATTAGAAAGATATAGAATTAAGATAATCCAGGGAGAGAATGGATAGTGAGAAATGTTTGTCACTTTCTCAAAATACTAGAACCAGACATTACCCAATGCAGCGGAATCCTAGAAAAATCAGGACAAAAAAGGTGGTTTTGGGGTTGTTGTTGTTGTTTTTTACAAAATACATAGTTAAACTTTAGAATTTGTTCCCATGAGATGTGATGCTGGCCACCAGCTTGGATGGTTTCAAAAAAGATTTGGACCAATTCATGAAAGCCAGGGCTATCAATGGTGATTAGCCCTGATGGTAGTAAGAGGTAGTATGCCCCCAAAGGCCAACTGCTGGGAGACCTCAAGCAGGGCAAGATGTGTAGTCATGTTCTGCTGGTGGTCTTCCATGTACAGTTGGCTGGTCACCGTGAGAGCAGACTAGTGGACTAGATGGGCTGATCCAGTGAGCCATTTTCTTATGTTCTACAGTGACTCAGCTGACCTTTTATTTATTTATTTTTAAAAAATATGCTTCACCACATGGTCCCATGGCCTTTCTGTAAAAGGTATTCATTGACCAAAAACAGATACAAATAACCCATCTGGGAACTGATAACCGGCATGTGTCTAAATATTTGATTTCAACATGAAGTTGACAGTCAGTTGACATCCAGACTTCTGACAAACACTTAAATTCTGTTTTAGCTGATTATTGTGAAGTGACTTTCAGCTTTCCCCAGTATCTTACAGACACTGGGCTAGTTGGATATCTGGATGATGTGGCCGTAAATTGTAGCTGACTGTTCCCTAGTAACTAGCAGTAAACTAGTACCACTTTCCTACAAAGTCTATCCCTAGTCCCATCTAATGTGCAGTTTAGGTGTCAGATTCAATCAAAATAAACTCCCATGGGATTGAGTGTTCAATACGCACAAAGACGCACCCTTGTTTTCCTGCATTCTCATGAAAGTCTTAAATCTATTGGTAAATTTATTACATACCAAACATTTTGTCAGATGTCATCTCTGTCATTACCAAGGTCAGGATGTTCATTTTTTTAAATTATCATTGTTATAGGTATGGATGCTCACAGGGGATAAACTGGAAACAGCCACGTGTACAGCTAAGAATGCACATCTGGTAACCAGGACCCAAGACATTCATATATTTAGACTGGTGAGTAATGTGAACAAAACTAGCTTACTTAGCACTTGTCCTCGGTGCTACATTACAAATCAAGAGGAATAACTTACACCAGCCCCAATGTGCAATTAGAATAGGTCTGAGTATATTATGCTTTCCCTATCTTTTTCTGAACATCACTGCATTTACGCAACACCTAGAGTCATCTGATGAGTACTTAGAAGTACACTTATAGTGGGAAAAGAACATTTGAAAAAGTAGCCTTCATCTCCACCCAAATTTCTTGGAATAAAAAAAATTATCTTCTTGCAGGAACAATTACAACTGACAAATGCAGAGTTGTACTATATAGGGATAAATGTTGATAGTTCTGGTGGGTTTTGCTGAGTTTTAACACTTAACTGGGGACACTCTGGGTAATTTTCTAAGGCTGCATCCCTAGAGGAGCTGGATGTAGCTGCCATCTGTGGTGTCATGGGCAAGTCATGGACAGTGGGTACAGAGGCAGGAGCTGCAGTGGGCATATGTACATCACCTTGCTGTAGCTACCATTATCATCCTCCTCATCACCTCCCCCAAAGGTGCAATATTTCCACCTGAACCACTTCCCAGTACACCAGAAATGGCACTAGAAGCAGCCTTTGTAGACACTGACGCATGTTAAGTTGCCTTACCCCCACTGATGCATTCAGATGGGAGAGGGGGAAGTGACCTGACCACCCAGTCACCACAGTCAGCCCTGAAAGTGCTTTTGTAAAGAACATAATTGACACATTGCCTCTCAGGGCTGTTTGACAGCACATGAGTAAGTACTAGTGCCCTACCATTTTGATGCCTAGACTGTGAGATGACTCTGTGTGTGTGTTGCTTGGTGAATCTTACCTGATAAACTGTTCCATAAAGAGAGGGCACTAGAGAGAATGCCCTATTTCTCGACAATGCCCTATGGAATTTCTGAATAATTGCTACAACTACAGGGCTTTCTCTGAAGATCTTAACTGACATGTCCATGTGGGAGGAGGTGTCCTTCAGATGTTGAGGGGTCTGAGTCATATAGGGCTTTATATGTTAACATTAGAACCTTGAATTGAGCTCAGTCACTAGTAGGGAGCCAGTGCAGATCTTTAAGAACAGTGATATGACTGCAACTGGAAATGGTTGTCAATACTGCCGCTCTATATTTATCTCCAGCAGTGATCTTGAACCATCTTTAAGGGTAGCCCCACTTAGAGCACATTGCAATACCCTAAGATGAAGGTCACAAGAGCGTAGGTCAGATGGCTACATGAACTCTATCAAGAAAGAGCTCTTGGCCACCTCTGCCACCTGGGCTTCAAGGGATAAGTCCAGACATATATGCAGAACTCTTGCCTGTTCCTTCCAGATGACTGCAACCCTGTCCAGAACAAGGTGCCCACTCACTTTCTTGATAGGAAAATCCAAGACAAAGAGGTTATTTCCTATCTTATCTGGGCTGAACTTCAATCTACTGGACTGTATCCAGCCCTTCACTGCCTCGTTTGTAGACTGAACAAAGTTGCAGAGTAGGGTGTTATCTATATGGAGTAATTATGAAGGAGAAGCTCAGTACCATTAGATACAGTGTGCTTGATGATGCTGTACCTGTTGTCATTCATATTGGGGTCATACCAATCCACAAATCAATGGTCTGGCCTGGTTTTCCTGAAAACCCTGCTTTCTGCAGTAAAGCTACTTCTGACTATAGTTGTTCTGTTTATCATTCATGGCCTGCCTTGAACATCATCAGGTTCCTAGATGGTAGCCCATAATGTTACATGCTTTGTATAATCTTGTTATCTAATAAATGTGCAGCATAGGAAGATGGAAAATTTCATGATTTAGTGCATTAATTTTTCAGGACAGGGCTTTCAAACAACTTTTGCTTGTACGTTTTAATAGGACACAAATGAACAAACTCATGGAAGATAGGGTTGGAGGTCTTCAAGCAGAGTCTGGACAGACATCAGTCTGGGAAGGCTTAGTAAATCCTTCATTGAGCAGGAGTTGAACCTGATGAACCTGGAGGTCCCTTCCAACTCTATAATTCTATGAAATCTGTGCTATCAATGACAACTAGCCCTAATGGCAGTTTATCTCCTCCTGTAGAAGACAGTATGTCTTTAAAGGGAGTGGCTTTATTTCAGTGATAGAGCAAATTGTCTGTTCAGTCTCCAGCCTCGCTCCAGAAATAGGCCGAATGCCAATTTCTCTGTCTTTGCCAATATAACTGCATAGAGATGCCCAAGGAGGTGCCTGTGCAGTTAACCAGGAATTGGCCAGAATTCAGTGGTACTCAACAACATAACGTGTCTGTAAAGGCCAGGTGCTGGAAGACTTTGAATAAAACAAGTTTGTAGATATCCATGTGCATCTAGCCAACCACAGTGAAAACAGGCTGTTGCATTATATGGGTCTGATTCAGCAGAGTAGACCTCATGTTCTTAAGATTTTACGTTCCCAAAGGTACCTGTTTGTTCTTTTCTAGGTGACCAACCGTGGGGAAGCTCACCTGGAGCTGAATGCCTTCCGACGCAAGCATGACTGTGCCCTTGTCATTTCTGGTGATTCCTTAGAGGTGAGAATGTGCTGCCAGGACAGTCACTGCAGTGGGTTGGTGCATTTTGTTGGAAGCAATTTTGCACGTTATACATAACAATCTTTGCTCTATGAAATAGGTATGCTTGAAATATTATGAATATGAATTTATGGAATTGGCCTGCCAGTGTCCAGCAGTGGTTTGCTGCAGATGTGCCCCAACACAAAAGGCTCAAATTGTTCGCTTGCTTCAAGAGAGGACTGGGAAGCTGACCTGTGCAGTAGGTAAGGGGCCTCCAAATGTATCCAGCTTCTTTAAGCAACTTTATTGCAAGGGTAGAGACTGTGGTCCATATTTAATCATGGAGTACCGGAGTAGATTAACAGCTAAATCCCCAGGGCAGATAATCATTTAGGACCATTTTAAATTTTCTGACTCCGACCCCAAGATTGGCAGGGCTTAGTGTTGATCCTAATCCTGCAAAAGGAGAGGGAGATCAAAACTTCCTAAACAAAAAGTGCCAGCAAGCACTTCTTGCCAGTGCCAGGCAGTGCTAAATTTGGCTGCCACAGCAACCTCTAAACATAGTGCCCAGATTTAGCACCCTCTGGTACCAACAAGAAATGCTTACTGGTGCCTTGCTTAAGCAAGCTCCCATCTCTTTCCAGCTCCTCAAAGCCCTACACATCAAAAGAAGAAGAGGTTCATCACACATCATCTTTGTTCACTCCTACTGCAAGCACAAGCTGAAATTGGCATTATTTTATGATCCCTAGTAAGACGTCTCTGCGTTTATCTAAGCCAAGAACTGTTAAAATGTCACCCTCAAAATTCCATTTCGTAGCATAGCTGTTGACAGGTAATGTGAACTGTGGTTTAGCAACATCTGAAGACCAATTCATTAGCCATCCCTGTTTAGGGTCCACAAAGTGTTGATTTTCCATGAAGATTCACCATTACCTCTTTCTGTTATCTTTTGCAGGTGATGGTGGAAATGATGTCAGCATGATTCAAGAGGCAGACTGTGGTGTTGGGGTTGAAGGAAAGGCAAGTTTATCTGGAGAGACATTTTTAGTTTTAGTTGATAAAAGCAATATGTGGTTTAGTTCAAATGTCGTGCTGTAGCATGATTTAGTGTAGGGATGTCTTATCTATAGACTTGTAAATGTTCAGTTCCAGTGTGCATCATCATTTGCCATTGGACACATGACTGTGACAAATGGGAGTCACAGTGCTTTGGGCTATCTACTCAGGCTTAGCATGATGAGAATGAACTTCAATGAGTCTTCAATTCATGGGCTGTTTTTTTATATATGTCCCCAGAGAAATGGTTGCTTCCATTGTTATTATCCTGATTTTTTGGTGCCATCCATGGATGTCAAACTATGGTAGATGGGTTGCCTCTTTTGTTCCTGGCCTTCAAAGACGTCTCTAAAACTTGGTCCGATCTGTGCCCTATTCTGTGTGGACAGAACATACCCAGAAGGGACAGAGCCTCCCTCAGACTGAACCAGCAGTATGGAGAGCATGTAGGGTTGAGGTGTAGAAATGGCCTAACACTGAATTAGTAAGAATAGATGCTACAGAATCAGAAGCTGACACACTTGACAGATATGTTGGCGTTATTTTGTGGTGTGATGAATAGATTTCATTTAATTCCATTTTATTTTTGATGGTCTAGGAAGGAAAGCAGGCTTCCCTGGCGGCAGACTTCTCCATTACACAGTTTAAGCATCTGGGTCGATTACTTATGGTGCATGGACGGAACAGCTACAAAAGATCTGCAGCGCTTAGTCAGTTTGTGATCCACAGAAGCTTGTGCATCAGTACAATGCAGGTAAGTCCCATTTGGCTCAGTGACCTTGGACCGGACAGGGGATCTCAGCCTAAACTTCCTTACAGAGTTATTGTTAGGAGAAATTGCAGGGAAGGGCAATCGTATTCAGCTTTTGGGTAGAAGAAGAAAAGCAGAATATAAATTCAAATACAATATAAAAGAACTGTGTCCGAAATGCATCTTTTTTTCCATTGAAGTTGGACACTTTAAGCCATTTAATCAATAGCCCAGTAGAACTTCTAATTATAGATTAAAATTAACCATTGTGTAATAAATTAGTGTCAGCGAGCAATATCTTAGGACCATTCATATTGGCTCTTTTCTGGATCACAAGCCTTCAGTGTCTATAAGCTTTTAGTTTGTTTTCATTGTATTTTACACTGGTTTTATTATGACCCGCTCTGACACATCTGGATATAAGGTGGAATAAAAATACGAATAAATTAATTTAAATAAAATTAATTAAGAAGCAAAATTAATTAATTTAACAAAGACCTTGTATGAAAATATTGTAACTAGATGATTCCAGGGCAGGAAAGAACATAGTACCGCGTGGTAATATCCCATTGTGGTTTCCTCTTATTTATTGGGACACTGCACTACAAAGTCTAGCAGTTCACTGAATAAATTTCATTCAGAGAATTGATCCCACTTTGGATTTCAAGGATTTTAATGTGTGTAACTTGTGACATCACTCTTTTGATGATCAGATAAGGGGAGTGATAAGAAATTAACATGAGTTTCTCACAGGTCAACCAGTGTGGTAAGAGTGGCTGGCCATAACTGTGCTTTGTTTCTGAGCAATGTTCCCTCTAAAAGAACATGCTTGGAAAAGAGAAGTTATTAGCAGGTGTGTGCATAATTGCTTCTGAGCAAAGAGATTGCACTACTGACCTTAAATTCTGTTACCACCTCAACTGATGGGAGCTACATTGAAATCTGTGGAACCTCATGCACAGGATTGCATTGAAAAAGCCATGTCTCTATTTCTTGGGTAAGGCATCTGGTAAAGCATCTTCTGCTGCTGTGTCTTCACCTACTGTTGCAAATACAGCCTTGTGGCGATCTCACTGCCCCATTAACGTAGCAGGCACGGTTGCCATCTACGGTGGCTTTCTGTGTGGGTTTGATTTTGCCATTCTGAAGAACACTGCTTCATCCAAAGAGGATACAAGGCAACGCCCTATTGGGTGGTATTCCTGGCACCTCTCTCATGTGCCCTGGACTCAGTCATCTCCATTGACAGACGAAGATGTCAAACTTAAGCAAAGCTTTAAAACAAAACAAAACAAAACAAATGCTTCTTTTTTTGCACCTTAAAGCCAATACTGAATGAATCAGCCACTACAAATGTTCAGGCCTTTAAAAAAAATGCGTGCCAGAGTTGTGTGAAGAATAACAATTGCACACTCACTCTTCAAATAAATGCATAAAAACATCCCTTTCTTTCAGTATTCCAGAGAAGGTAAAAACCTGCTAACTCAGTAAAACAGTTTAGCAGCCTTCTTACAGTACAGGATGTCAGTAATTGGTTCCAAGGAGCAGGAAAGCAGAGCACTGCCTTGAGCCCGTATATTCCTTTAAAATACAACATGGCTTATCCAAAATCTCCCCTGTCTTTTAATTCAGTGGTTTTAAAGAAAATGAAAGGCCTGCATGCCTCTTGTCATTAAAAAAACAAAAACAAAAAACCCAAACCGATGCTAGTTAACACTATTTTGTTCTAAAGCTTCAAGTTTTCTCTTTTTGTTTGTTCCATAGGCTGTTTTCTCTTCAGTTTTCTACTTTGCTTCTGTACCTCTTTACCAAGGCTTCCTCATTATTGGGTAAGTTCCAAAATGTCCCCACCCAACCCCCACTCCCCCACAACCAAACACGTGATTAAGAAGTTCAAAATATAAGGAGATTTGATCTGAAAACTTCCTTGATTTGGAAGCTTGGAAGGCAACTGCCTAAAATTCTGAGGGTTTTGTTCTCTGGTTTTAAGTTAAATTCAGCAACCAGAGTAAAATGTCCTTAAATTCCTCTTAGATCCCTATAAGACAAGCAGTATATAAATGATTAAATGAACAAATACAACTGATTTTATGTTATATTTTTTGCAAAAGAAAATACCACTGCACTCCTGTATATGTCTGACTTTTCCATTCAACTTGCGATCTTCCAGATGTTCATGAATTGCTAGTCTTAGCGTTCCACTCCCAGCATCAGGATCTTCAAGAGGACCATACATTGAGCAGCCCTGGTCTAAGAGCTTGGTAGAGGAGAGGATGCATTTGAGATTGAACCAGTGACCCATCTGGGCCAGCTTCCTGTCCTCACACTAGACCTTGGCAACAGTGACTCTGGAAAACCCCAGACTAGACTATTGTAATGCATCCTACATGGGGCTACCCTTGAAAACAGTCCGGGAGCCGGCACTACTGTGGAATGCAGCAGTGTGACTGCTGGCAGGAGTTTCTGGCTGGACACACATCATGCCCCTCTTGAAGGAATTACACTGTTTACCAATTCACCGCCGAGCCCAATTCAAGGCGTTGATTTTGACATAGGCATCCCACAAATGTCAGAGAATGGGTGCCACCACAGAAAGAGCCTGACTATGGAAAATCATAAAATGATATTCAGCAATGAGAGTACCCACAGCAGGACCTCCCCTGAAGATCTTAATTATTTCAAAGGTTTATTACTGAGACATGTCCATACTTTTAGCTTTAACAGAAAGAAGCCCAGATATTAAAAGTATGAAAGGTAGGAGTGGACCCAAAGAGAAATCAGACTTCATTGCTGATCTCATCCTGATAGAATCCATATAGGTCCAGATGCAGTGGCTTTCATAAAGAGTTTGTAAAATGAGCTGTTGAAACTGTTCAGAAATCATTGGGTATCTTTTCTTTCTGACAGGTATTCAACTCTATACACCATGTTTCCCGTGTTCTCTCTGGTACTGGACAAAGATGTCAAAGCAGAAGTTGCAATGCTGTATCCAGAACTCTACAAAGATCTTCTGAAGGTTCAACCTAGCCTTGGCTTTTTAAAACTCATATTTCTGTAAATAATCTGGTAGATGATATTCATTGGTTACACTTTTTTCTAATTTTTAGGGAAGGCCATTATCGTACAAGACATTTTTAATATGGGTTTTGATAAGTATCTACCAAGGTAAGAATATTTCAGAACTGATTAATTTCAAACAAATTCTTCAATAGTTGTTTTTCTCAAATCTCATATTTATCCTTAACCGATTGTTGAAAACCTGTATTAGGAAAAAAAATGAATGGATTAAATAAGTACATATGCTAAATTACTTGTTTCTTTAAAAGATATTCAGAGGGCACTTTATTAATTTTGGAAACATGGACTCTGCAGAGAGTTGTATCTAAATTCATATGCATACTTCTGGCCACTGCAAGTTCTGCCCATCTGCCCATTTTTCTTCTTACTTCTCAGATTTCCCTTACTTTGGCTGCAATCTGTAATACCAGGTTTGATTCTCCCCTCCCCCATGAAGCCAGCTGGGTGACCTTGGGCTAGATACAGCTCTCTTCTGAGCTCTCACAGCCCCACCCCAAAGCGTGTCTGGTGTGGTGAGAAGAATTAGAAAGCTTTGTCAGCTGCTTTGAGTCCCCTTAAATGGGTGAGAAAA